>JASANU010000848.1:0-85177 GCA_030849675.1 Trypanosoma platydactyli | reverse complement strand
CAACGGCGCCTGCTACCGATGAGTTTGGCTTCATCATTAAAAAGAAAAGTGCATTTCCGTGGTGGGGGGGTCTTCTGATTGCTCTGGGTGTTGTTGTATTTGTGGTTTCTACCATTCTTATATGTTTTTGTTGTCAGAAGAAACGAAAGCGTGACAAAGAACAGTGGGAGATTGCCGAAGGTCTTCGAACACCGCATAACCTCAGCCGTATTCCCACGCAATCGCAAATGAGGATGAGCCGCCAAGCCAGCATGGTTTCCTTCTTTCCCAATCATGATGGTGGTGTGTACGCTGACGGACTCCAGTCAGGGTTCGGGCCCATGGGAACTAATTATCACGCCAGCGGCTACGCGGATAACCCGTTTGTGGAAGGCGTCGATCATGCAGGTAGTGGGTATCTACACGACTCTTATGGACACAACGCCTATGCTGGAAACCCCCCAGCGGAGGGAAATCCTCAGGTGCCGAACTTTGTCTTTCAAGCAAACCTTGCACCTCCGATTGTCTGAAAAGCTGCGATTAATAAAAACTTCAAGACAAACCATTGTTACATATTTTTGTACAAAACTTTGTACCTTTTTTCTCACTTTTCATTTCTACTATTTTCTATATATTTTTCATTAATATTATTAATATTATTATTATTATTATTATATTACTATTATCATTATTATTATGATTATTACTTCTCTGCAATTGGCGCGGCAGAAAACGAATGTGAAGAGCAAAGATGAGCCGCAGCCGGAAGAACACGTGTGGAATGCGGTTGCGGATGGCGGGCGTGCAAATGTGCCCGTAGCCGTGAGGACGGCGTCGCGCGTGTCCTCCACTGTGTGCTCCTCTCCGCCTCTCACTCCGCTCCTTTTGTGTTTATTTGTGTTTTATTTTTGATTTAATTTCTGCCTGCCTCCGTTGTTCGTTTCGCTGCCTTCTTGTGTATATGTCTGTACTTGTGTGTGGGAGCGCTCTGTCTGCGGTGCCTTTGGGGCGTCTGTCGTGTTGCGTGCTGTGCGGCTGCCCCTANCTGTCTGCGGTGCCTTTGGGGCGTCTGTCGTGTTGCGTGCTGTGCGGCTGCACCTATTTTTTTTTTTTTTACGCTGTGAAGGAGCGTTTTTTTTTCCCATCATGGAGAAGCCGAAGTGTGTAACGGGAAGCGCGGAAGATATTCTTTCTTCTATTGGCCGCTTTAGTGATGGTGCCGATTCTGTGAAGTTTCTTGTGGTGACTGGTGGAGTTTGCAGCTCCCTGGGGAAGGGTGTCACTGTGTCTGCAGCAGGCGCACTTCTGCGGTCACAGGGATATCGTATGTGTAGCATCAAAATCGACCCGTATATTAACATGGATGCAGGGCTGATGAGCCCTTATGAGCACGGGGAAGTATTCGTTCTCGAGGATGGGGGCGAGGTCGACCTGGATCTTGGAAACTACGAGCGCTGGCTGTCGGTGCGGTTGAAGCGTGACCACAATATCACCACAGGAAAGATTTTTCAGAGACTCATAACAAAAGAGCGTTCTGGTGGGTTTCTTGGAAAAACGGTGCAGCTGGTGCCGCATTTTACGAATGAAGTGGTTGACACTATTTTGCGTGTCTGCAACGAGTCGATATGTGAGAGTGGAATGAAACCGGAGATCTGCATGATTGAACTCGGTGGTACTGTTGGAGACATGGAATCACAGCCGTTTGTGGAGGCTCTGCGCCGTCTGCGCCACTCTATTCCACCGGAGGACTTCTGTTTGATGCACACGACGTACTTACCCACTTTTGGTGGTTCACAGAAGACGAAGCCCACTCAGCACAGCACCCGCATGCTGCTCTCTCTTGGTCTTCAGCCAGACTTTTTGATTTGCCGAAGTGAGCAGCGACTTACTCAGGAGGTAAGGGAGAAGTTGAGTAACCAGTGTGGTGTGCATTTCGCGGATATCATTGGGGCCCCCAATGTGGATTGTTTGTATGATATTCCTGTGGAATTTACTAATGAGGGTCTTGTTAAACGACTAATGAAAAAGCTTCAATTACAGTCAAAGGCTTCAGCGACTGGTGTTCTGAATTATGAGACATGTGTGCGATACTCTAATATCCTCCGCAATGCTTCTAACCCTGTTGTTCGCATTGCATTTGTCGGTAAATATGTCACAGCCGGAGGAGACGCGTATTTCTCAGTTCTCCAGTGCTTTGAGCACTGTCAAATTGCTCTGCATGTGCGCCTTGACATTCAGTACATTGAATCAGAGGAACTAGAGGGTCCTAACGCCGAGGAAGCTAAACAGGCGATCCTTAAGTGCGATGGGATTTTCGTCCCTGGGGGTTTTGGTGTGCGCGGCGTAGATGGCAAATGTGCTGCTGTTGAGCTGGCACGGAAGCACAACATCCCCTACTTTGGTGTATGTCTTGGTATGCAGGTTGCCCTTATTGAGTTCTGCCGTAATGTTCTTGGTTGGAGTGATGCAAACAGTGAAGAGTTTGATGCAGCAAGCACCCGCCATGTGGTTCGCATCATGGACTGCGACCGCCAAAGTATGGGTGCCAACATGCACCTGGGGGCTCGTGATGTGCATATTCTGGGCAAGGACTCGGTGATGGCAAAGATATACCCTGATGCAGATTGTATCATTGAGCGTCATCGTCACCGATACGAAGTGAACGCAACCTACCTTGACGAGATACGTGCTGCGGGTTTGACGATCAGTGCAGTGACAGACCCGTCGTTCGGTCCGCAGTGCCGTGTGGAGGCCATTGAAAACCCATCTCTCCGTTTCTTCCTTGCTGTGCAATTTCACCCGGAGTTCATGTCGTCGCCCGTGGATCCATCACCACCTTACTTGGCATTTATGGCCGCTGCGTCGAAGAAAGAGTACCTTTTTCCAAAAACGAATTCCCGTCGCTGCGCCAAAAAAACGTTGCCGTAAGAGTACGAAAAAAAAAAAACGACAAGCGTAAAGACACCATGCGCATGCCTGCACCTTGTGGTGGGATATGCGCAGTGAGGAGGAAGGAGGTACTGCCGCAATATGCATTCGTAAATAGAAAGCCGCGTGGTCGCTTGGAGGCGTGACGCTCTTGGCTCTCTTGCTGTTTTTGTTGTTGTTGTTGTTTCTGTGCGTGTGTGGGGGGTGGGGAGCGAATGCAGTTCACTCGCCGCCGAGATTGTGTGAGGAAACGACGATGACTTCTGAAGCCCCCGCCGCGTGGACCAGATGAGGGACGACGAACCGCAAGACCGAATAAAGACCAATAAATAACAGCGACGAGTAAAGCAACAAAATAGAAGTCCTCTGCACACGCACACATAAGCCGAAATAAAATAAAAGGGAGCAACAGGTTCCCTTCTGCACTTTTCCTGGGGGGAGAGGGGTTCATCACTCTCTTCTCCTTTCGCCTTTCCTTTCATTTCTGTGACCATTCGTCTAGGAGAGCGAGCGGGGCATAGAGAGCGAAAGCAAAACACTTGAAGCGTATGGAAGGGGGGCGTGCGAAACGAGGCTGAAACAACAACTTCTATACAAATGAGGACTTAATAATAATACTAAATAGAGAGAGTCCAGAAGCCACAAAGGGAATGAACAGTACCCGAAAACAACAACCACAAAAAAAAAAAAAGAAGGGAATGCTGCGTAGGAGAAACAACAACAGGACGAGAGGGGATGAGATTATTTTCTTGAAAGAAGATAATAGGGCCAATATGCACACATACACATACTCAGGAGTGATTGATAGGATATAAACAACAACAACAACAACAAAAAAGAGGGATGGGAGGAGTTTTTGAGGTGTACGTCTGGGAAAATGCAGGAAAAACATATGTTGCAAGCGGGGTGCCTACGTTGGTGTTGATTGAGTGGCGAGAACCTACTGCTGTTCTATGATTACGAACATAATTAACACAACTAAAAGTAAATCGAGAGTTGAACAGGAAGGAATGTGTAACTTTAGATGGTGTCTGCGTCTGAGCATATACGCTTACGAAAATATATTGACAATAGTGCAGTAAGACTCTTTTTTTTTAGCTCGGTTTTGTCTTTCCCTCCTTCTCTCTTTTTCTTTTTTTTATAAACAAAACCCCTTTCTGTATATACGTGTACCAGGAGAGAGAGGGGGTGGTCAATTTACTTTCTCATGCAAACACAATCGCTTTCATCAGCCATGGAAGTAGGGGTTGGTGAAACGGCTAGTGTTTTTGTTACGGATGGGGCAATGGGAACACTGTTAGAGTGTTGGGGAGTAGATTTCGGCACCGTTGGCCCAATGTGGTCGTCCTCCGCTCTACTTGCGAACACTGCCTTAGTGCAACGCGTTCACCAAGCGTACGTGGACGCTGGTTGTGAGGTTCTGAAGACCTGCACTTATCAGTTGTATGAAGAGGGATGTACGGAATCAGGTGTGGTGATGGAGGAAGTGGTGGATTGCGCGGTCCGCATAGCGCGTCAGACAATACCGTCACACATGAACAACAAAGAAATGGTAAGAAGTGCAGGGTCTTCTTTTTCTGAGGGGGTGAGTGCGTGTTCCAGGCTGCTATCATCTATAGTAGGCAACGAATCTGAACGTTCTGTATTGCTTGCCGGCAGCTTAGGACCGTATGGTGCATCTCTTCCAGGTGGGCACGAATACCGTGGCGATTATATAGTGGACGATTCCATCATTGAGGTCTTTCACGCGAAGCGACTGGCTGCCTTTGTGGGGCGATTAGATGGAAAGACGTACCTGAAGGTTGATTTCCTCTTGCTGGAGACATTTCCACGCCTTGACGAAGCGCTTGGGATACTCTCGTGGATGAAACGGGAAGAAACACTCCGTGATGCCCCCATATGTTTCAGCTTCGTTGTGGCACCTGTAGAGCCTTTTTCCGTTGAGGATGCTGATGACGCTGCTTTGGATGACTGGTGGAGGTCGGCCGAGGCTTCTGTGAGCCTTCCTGACGGGCACAGCTTTGAAGATGCACTCACAGCACTTCAGGGTCGTCGTGTCTTTCAGCTGGCAGGTTTCGGGAGCAACTGCGCGTCTCCTTTGGAGGTGAGTCTGGTAGCAAGCGCGATGCTCAAGAGGAAACGTGGTAGGACGGAACCGTCCCTGGCGCTGCTTCTTTGCCCTAACTCCGGTGAAAAGTATGCGGATGGGCAATGGCAATCGGTACAACAGCCCACGACACGAAGTGCTGTTGTAGTAAATGCCCCGCTGCAGACGCTGCAGATGAAGCTGGCCCGGGGTGAAGGAGGCGTGCATACGTGTGCGGAATTTGTACTGCAGTTGCTGGATCAGCGTCATAATGCGGATGACTGGCTATTCAATGTGGTACTCTGTGGGGCATGTTGTCGCTCAAACCCGGATGATATCGCTATCATCAAATCTATCTGTAGGCGCTGACCTTTTGTATCAACTGTTAATGGGGGGGGGGTCTTCTTTATCTCGCTTCATCTTTTGCTTTTTTCTGGCTGTTTTACTTCTTTTAGAAATTAGCTATTCTTCTCGTTGCCCGTCAGGTAGATGCATGTGATGCCTGAAGGAAATAAGTACTACTTCTAATGATAATAATAATAGTGATGCTGAAGTAGTGTTTTTTTTTTCTTTTCATTGTACGTGTCCTGTTTCTGCCGATGGGGGGGGGCTCTTGCCATGTGATGCGTAATAGTGTCACTATGTTAATAACGATAATAATAATATAAGTTCAGCTTGTTGCTTGATTGATTATTGATTACTTTTTTTTTTCTTCTTCTTTCCACTCATGTTGTTGCTCGCGCTGACGGTTTGGGCTGTGGTGATTATAGTTGTGTTTTTCTGAACAGCAGCGTGTCCGTTGAGGAGGTTTGGTTTGAAAAGCCGCATGCTTCAGCTTTTCAAAGATATAAAGGAGGCCTGCCAACAGCGCCGTGTGAGCCACGCTCGTGGTGAGCCAGTGCAGGTTGAGGATGCCACATCATCACTTGCCGCGTTACTCCGCCGTGTTCGTGCAGCGCCTGGGTTTTCTCATGCCGCAACGAAGGCAGTGGTATCGCCGGTGAAACTGGCGACGCAGCACAATGAGATCTCTATCGAGCGGCCAATACCGTTTTTGTATCCAACTCCGGATGGTGCACTTCGTCCTGCATCTGTGCGGCACAGGCGTCTACAGGCCGCAGCACCCCGTTTTTTTTTGTCTCAAACAGATGCACACACCACATCGTCGGTGACGAATGACTCTCAGTGGTCACGGCTGGACAAACAGACGTCCCCAGACGCCAATAGAGCGACAATGGGCCGTGGAAGAGATGCCTCAATGCCATGTTACAGCCATTGTGACGAAAACAAGGTGACACAAAGGCATCATTATCAGCAGCAGCAACAAAAACCCATCGCTGTAGCACTGGATTGTGAATTGATTGAGGTGCTGATGAGTGTGTGTGCGTCCATCAACCTTTCTGGCGAGTGCGAGAAAAACATCTTCACATTTGCGGAGCGTGTTGAGATGCTGCATACCCTTGTGTACCTGACGTGCGCCTCCAGCAGTGACTGGGGTGTGGAGCTTGAGACGCTTCTGGAAGGGAGCGGAAGCGGCAGTTTGTCTCCGATCTGCAGAAGTAATCTGCTGCATCTTCCTACAACGGCATGCGAGGTGTTGAAACAGATTCTGGAGCTTCTCATGGAACGTGAGCGAGAAGACTGCACGACTGGGGATAGCAGACATCTGCTCAGGTGCTTTGTCACGGTTGCCAATGCCGTCATCATTATGCTCGGCTGTCGGGTGTCGCACCACTGGGAGAACGATCTAAGTGACAAAGAGGGAAATGATGCGAGTATGCATATAGACACGGGCACAACGGCACCCTTTTCATGTCAACAAATGGTGGAACAAGACCGCAGTTGTTGTCTCTGCTGTACAACCACCACACCTTTATGCGATTCAATGGTTGCAGCGCTTTCCGATAAAGGATTGTGGCAGCATTTGTGGCGCGTCATTGTCTTTCCTCTTTTGACTGAGTTGCGGGATCAACAAGAAAAACAACAACAAGAGAAGCAGAAGAAGCAACGGCAAGATTATGAGGGTGAACCGGTTGTATTGGACGAAGTGAATGGAAGCTCTACACACTGTAGTACTGAGCGTATTCTTGGTGTGCGAGTGACGCTCAAGATGATGACGCTACTACTCCTACGGAGCCCAGCTATGGGAGAGCAGATCCTTTCTAATCTCATGTGCCCCCCCACTCCAGAAGAGGAAGAAAAGCTCGAATTGATGTTGCAAGCTTCCATACCAGTGGCTGAGAGCAAGAGTGGTCGTCGTCAACTCACCATGATGGAGAAGTCACTAATGTACACTTTGCGACAAATGTCAGGCCTCCTGCTGTTTCGACGTGTTTCCTGTCACGTAGCGAATGCGATGCATGTTATATTGACGTACTTGTTGGTGCTTCCAACTACATCAGAGGTGGACCTGCAGCTCCTTTTCGTTTCCCTCTTCTTCGCGGCTGAACTTTCTCCCTCACCACGACCGAACGCGACTCCACTTAGTAGCGTCGCTCTTCCTGTCGTGTGTAAGAATGAGAATGGGGCTGATGTGGGTGGGCCAGGGTTTCTCCCGACGATGTCCCTCGTTCTTGGCCGCATCCTACACGTGTTATCGTTTCGTCTTGCTGTAAATTATAGCAATCCAGTACACCCTTCTCCGAAGCAGCCGGCTGAGCATACCGCGACTACCATCTGTCCTGAACTGGTTGTGCCGGCGGCAATGCTGACCGTGGTACTATTGCTTGGGCAAATGGAGAAAAAGCAACGGGAGAGACTCGATTTGATGATTGCTCATCATGCAGTGTATAAGACATGTGAGAATTCTCCGTGGCTGCAGGAGGCGCTCACTGCCGGATTGAGCCGGACACACCAAATTATCCTTTTATTGTACAGTCTCACTACACATAAGGCTGTTGCCACGCCTCCATCGACGCTAATCCTTGAGAGCTCCTGTGTGATGGCATTTTCGCAGCTGGTGCGTCCCAACCCCCCTGTTCCATCAGCACTGCTAAGGAAGCAGGTGAAATCCACTATGTGGGCCGAGACTCTCAGCATTGTCATGCGCAAAACTGCTTCGATTGCGGCAAGTGCCTCAACAGGGCAGCGGAAAAAATCTCAGACAAGTTTTTCATGCACTTTAACTTGCCCAGCGCAGCCAGCGGCTCTGAAGCGGAGGGATAATGCTGCTGAAAAGTGGGAGCAGAGTGCTGGCCATCATAACCTTTTGCAGGTTTACGTGCGAACACCACACCAGGAAGACGCAACAGGCCTTGTAGCTGGTGGTGGTGGAATCAGCGGCAGTTGCGCAACAAAGACAGGACCACAACCTTTGCCAGAGGAGTTGCTTCCACCGATGGTCTTCAGCTATGAGACCGTCACATTCACCGGAAACAGTCATGGTGGAGGCATGACGAGGTTAGCTACCTCCCCCACGAAAAAGATATTCAGCTCTGTGGAGACCATTTTTGTTGATCGTGAGGGGACGGACTACGCTCGTATTACTCACAACCCACGTTGCCTCTCGTCTTTGCAGAGAAATTTGATGGAGTACACTGCTGCCGTTGACATGACTATAGTGGCCGCACCCCGTGAATGCGAGGTGCGCGAGGGAAAGAAATTATTGCCCCTTAACATGGTCATTGTTGCCTGCAGCACGTTGCATGGTGACGAGCTCCAGTTGTGGTTGCAGCCACCAGAGCGACCTGTTGCTTTGACAGGGGAGGGGCGTGTCAACTCCTCCCGAGAACCGCGGAAAAACGAGCTCTACTCGAAGCAGGATCGCCAACGAAAGGATGTGGTGCCACAGCGGAGAGACACATTGGGCTTACAAAGCTCAAAGGTGGGGGCAGTTCTTCTCTGCAGCCTGTCGCGTCACAGGGCTGGCGACGCAGCAACACGGGTGGCGGCACGGTCAACTTCCTCTCAGTTTGCCAAAGAGCCACAAAGTTTATCTAATAATGGAAAGAATTACCCCCATGGGGAATGTGAAGCAGAAGCAACGAAGGACAGTGGTGTGCTTGAGCAGCGAGGGCAGAGCAGTGGCAGTAGTAGTAGTAGTAGTATGGTTGACAGTGAGTGGCTGGCAGATGTAGATGCCTACGTCTCCAATCTGAAACCAGCCCCCCTTATCGATGTTGCGTTGGAGCGGAAAGACCAGGAAATTGTGTTGATACAGCGCCAGCTGCAGCGGGCACAGATGCGCGGGAGTTCGCTGCAGTACCGGTTGCAGGAAGCCGTGACGCAGCGTGAGAATCTCACGCAATGCCTTGCCAACCGATGTGCCGAGATACAGTTATGCCACAAGGACATTATCACCCCGCTTCGACGAGAGATTACTCGGCTACGCCACTCGTTGGCATTGCGGAACGAGGAAGTCAGCATGGCCATTTCTCTCTGTCGTAAGCTGCGCACTGAGAATGAAACTATGGCGGCCTCTATTCGCGGCATCCGTTGTGATGTGGAGAACATGGTTCAAACGATTGTACAACCAGACTGAGAGATGGACACGGAACTTGCATCTACATCAAATGAACACTTTTTTTTTTTTTACTGTCTTTCTTGGCTTCCTTCTTTTGCTCTTTTCGCTCAGTTGTTCTTGTCGTCTTCCTCTTAATCTTTCCGCTCTCGTTTTTAGCGCCAAATATAACATAAAATTTTGTACGTGCTTGTTTGTACTATCGAATTGTGGCCCTATCGTCGCTTTTTTTTTGTTTTTGTTTTTGTTTTTTGAGGGAGGGGTGCTGGAGGCCTGTTTTTCACTACGTGGTGTGGCATGTGGATTTAATCTCCTTTTTTTTACATTTCGTTGGTAAAGTATTATCCCTAGAGGAGCTGTGCAGTGTGTCTTTCACGCAGGCGCCGTGTGCGTCTCCCCATGCACATGTGGTGGAGACTCACGATGAATGCGCCTGTTGTTTTTGTGATTTCTTTTACTGTTTATATACCCCCATTGGTTTGCGTATTTTTTTTTTTTACGTATTTTGTTGTACATCCCCCTCCATCATCGCAGAATCTCTGTAAAATTCCTGTCTCTGCCTCCCCCTGCTTTGGTTTGTTTCCCTCTGGATGGTGTGGCATAGAAACTAGAAAAGAAAGCACGTGAGCGCAAAATAGAAAAAGTTTTTTTTTGTTTGTTTGTTTTAGTTCTAGCATTTAGGTATACTGGAATGGTTCAAACCGTCCCGGATGAGTACTTCCCCCTAACTGAAATTAATGCAGCCAGTCAAAGGGCGACGGAGGCGAGAAATTCATATTACTCCTCATTTGGGCTCTGGTCAGGTGCATATTCGCGGCTGTTTCACATAAATGTCCCTCAAAACAAGACGCTTCGTGATGCTGTGGATTCCGTAACGTCCCTGATGCAGATGGGAGACTTTGAGGGCGCCTCCGATCTCGCCTGCCATGCCTCGCTCCATGTGGGCATGGTAACAGTGAATGGAACGCTTTTGGCCGAAGGAATCAACATGGTTCTCGGTGTGCTGGTCGACCCTGTGTACAATCTTTTTCAGAATCTTTTGAATGGGTGTACGGTAGATAATGTTGGTATAGCAAACGATCAATTGTCCTCTTCACACGAAAATTCTCCTGCTGAAATGGGGAATCTGAATGCGACATCTGACCTAGTGCCACTAACGAACTTTTTCTGTACCAATATTTCATTCGAGAGCGGGCGGAGACTTAGCGCTGAAGTTCTCATGTTTGCCTTGTGCGTGTGGCTTTGCATCCTATTATTTCTTGTTCACTTTCGCTTTGCGAAATATTTCCGGGGAATAGACGAGCTGGCTGATCGCCACTACGGGGGCGCTGGCGCTGCTGGATGCCATCGCAGTAGCGAAGTTTCAGACGGTACCTTCACCAGGAATCCCTCTTTCACGAGGGACTTCCCGTCGAAATCCGTGCCTTCAGACGATGATGTCTCTGAGGTAGACAACAGTGAATCCATGCCGTCACTTACTCTCGACATGTAGGAGTTGTGTAAGAAGATTGATACAATGAGAGGTTGGTGTTTAAACACCTCCTGTTATTCTTTAGTCTTCTTGATTGATATTTGTTTTGCTTATTTTCCTAGTTGCTCACGAGTTCCTTTTTTGGAATTTCCATCTCCTTTTCTCTTCTCCCAGCCTCGTATTGTGAAGTTACAAGTGAAACACGATGGATAAATTGATGGATATGAGGTGTTTGCCGTCTGGTATGCTAATTATCTTTTTTTTTTTTCCTTGTGGAGGGTCTCCCTCTCCTCCTTTTGTCATTCTCTTTTTTCACCTGTTTTCTTCTGACCTCTGGCAATAATTATAACCTTCCATTCACGAGGAGGGAAAGGAGGTGGTCTTGTTTCCTCTGTTTGCTAGACTTCGGCTGGGTGAAGTGGGACGGGGTCTTTTGGCGACTCTCTCCGCTCATTTGGATGTTCGTCATGTCGGTGCTACTCGCTCTTGTGCGAATCACGGGTTTCATCTTTTTTTTCCTTGCACTGCTGCATGTGAAGAAGACACGCTTGCGTCACCTCCCTTCACGTCGCACACGTGTCTCCAGACACCATGGGGAAACGTGTGTCTGGCTGGAGCGACTCACTGGAGCGGTTCTTGACATGTTGCACGTGGCGCTGCATGAAGGTTCAGACGGTAAAGATGAGCAGCAATCGCGCCGAGAAACGCCCTCAATCGATTCTCCATTCTTATTAGCCCGCAATAGCGGTGACGCCAACATCAGCGGAAAAGATTCGAACATGGATTCAAAAGGAGGAGTGCGACGATTGCTGAGTGTTTTTGAGGAACGTGTGGAGGCTCTCTTGGAGGACCGCGGCATCGCAGCGTCTGCGACATGCAAGGTGCACTCAATAGGCCACAAGCCACCAATTATACGTGCTATCCGTGTGACGAATCTCACTGGCACCGAGTCGACTGTAGGAGTTCCACCTGCCTCTACATCAGGGGTGGGTGCAGCAGCAGGAACCACCACCACCACCACTACTACTACTACTACTACTACTACTCCCTCCTCTGGTGGCAGCGGCGGTGTAGCGAAAAGTGCCAGCTCCTCGTCGGTGTCACACAAAATGAAGGGTCGTGCTCCGATGTCTACGGCACACAACACCGACGATGCAGCGAATTCGTGGCGTAGTGATATCTCAGATGACACAGTAGGAGGAAATGGTGTTCCGCTTCCGGCGTCTGTCGTGGAGCTAGAGGCGGAGGTGGAGTATGCTGGGGGCGTCGATGTGTCGCTACATGCCGATCTCTGTTTGCCACGCGGGAGGATGCTGCCAGTGTCAATCCAGGTGAGTGACATTGAATATATCAAGGCACACGTACGCGTTCGCGCGACGCTGAAGCATGAGCGAGCCACAATGGACAGTCAACGAAAGCCGTATCTTCAATGTACTATATGGTTGGAGTCAGAACCGACGTTTTCTTTCAGGCTCACAACACTTATAAGTAGGTATCGAATCCGAAACTTTTTCGCCGTGCCGATGGTGGTCAAATTCCTGCTTCTGCGCTTTGTGCAGCGCCGGATGATGTATCCCTGTGGCTCTGGTGAGACAATTAACATTCCTCTTCCAGAGAACATTGTGGATGGTGGAATGCAGGCGTGGTGCTCCGGTGTTAATGATGTTGCGACGGCATCGGGGTCTGTGAACGGCTGCGGTTTTTCTCGTGGTGTTCTTTGACTAGAAATGCTTGCTCTTTCTGCTATTCTTTCTCTCGCTTTCTCGTCTCGATGGAGACTTTCCTATTCTTCACGCTGCGTACACACAAACACACGAGTGGGGTGAAGGGAGGAAATGACCTGGAGGCACGAAACAAGGGGGGGGAATAAAAAGGGACTTGAAGGGATTATGTTTGTTTCCCTATTCAGTCTACTATTATATCCTCCTCTCAACACTGATGTTGAGGCGCCTTTTTTCCTTCTCTACCACCCCCCCCCCCACCTTTTCTCTCTCTCTTTATTCTCCATGTATCATCCTTCTTTTTGTTGTTGCCGTTGTTTCTACTTTCACGTGCGAATGAAGGCGGTTGCAGAACATAAAGAAAAGGAAGTGGAGGAGACGCACCATCATCATCACCACCAGCAGTGTTACTGGTGGGAACAACTCCAAACCACCACTACCGCCACCACCACAACAGGCAGACCGTGGTGACGCAAGGAAGCAGTGTAATTACTTATTTTGCCGTGACCGTTATTCCCATTCAGTTTATTTTCTAGACACTCTATTGCAGATTTATTACATCAGCGCATAAGTACTCTGTCTGAAAGTGTGTTTGATATATAAAAACATAATACGACTGCATCACAGTAATCTCCACGTGACGACAATTGTGGTGACCGTGGCAAGAAGCCGTGCGAAGACTGCAGCAGCAGGGTACGTGAGGGGGACGGAATGAATGCAGCGAAGCGTACTTTCATTAAGGAGATGATGGCACATTACCGATCATCGAAGCCTCCACGAGACCATGGTGACATTCTGAGGGACCTACAGGAACGCGTGACGGAGATTGGTATGCGTTCCGTGAACAAGGCGCATGTGGAGCTTTTCGGCTCCCACGTAAGTGGGTTTTGCAAACCAACGTCTGACGCTGACCTCTCGCTTACGTACCGCAATTTCTCTCCGTGGCTTCAAGGACTGGACCGGGTCGATGAGCAGAACAACAAGCGCATGACGCGTTTTTCGAAGGAGGCGGCAGAGATGGGTATGGAGGATGTGCGCTATATCCGTGCCCGCATCCCCGTTGTTCAGTTCACTGACAGCCTCACAGGTATTCACTGCGACGTGAGTATTGGCAATGTTGGCGGTGTAGAGAATTCCAAGATACTCGCTGCCATCCGAAATCTGTTTCCGGAGTTCTACGGCGCCTACATCCACCTTGTCAAGGAGTGGGGCAAGTCACGCGAAGTAATTGCACCTGAGAGGTCGACATTCAACAGTTTCACTGTCACAACAATGGCGCTTATGGTACTACAAGAACTTGGTCTTTTGCCAGTCTTCGCGACACCCACCGGTGAATTTGGTGAACTGACATTGCCAGATGTGGAGCTGCAGCTACAAGACTTCCGATTGCCTGCCATCTATGATTCACTAGATGGAGACGATGAAAAGTTAGGTGAGGCAGTGTTCTTCTGCCTACAGCGCTTTTCAGAGTACTACTCCAAGTACGACTTTCGTAGGGGCACAGTGAGTCTCATTCACCCGCGTCGCAATCGCGCTGCGTATGAGAGTGTCGTGCGGCGACACCTGGAGCTTTTGGGGACGAAAAAGCGACAAGAATGGGAGAATCACCTTGCAGAGCACAAGGAGGATGGTAAGCTTGACGAGAATGACTTTTCCGCGGCAATGCAGAATGAGACCACACAGCGTCCGAGTAACTCCCCTTATGTGGTGGAGGACTTTGTGAATTACGTAAATTGCGGACGTCGTGTGCAGGCATCACGTGTGCGGCACGTGCAGCAGGAGTTTAACCGCCTACACGAGATGCTTGTGGGTAAGGAAGGGGAGTTGCGGTTTGAAGATGTGTTCCGTGAAAGTGATGTGGTGCCACGCTTCCGTGGCTTCGAGGGAATAGGCACAAGAGATCCACGTGTGAAGACATTCCACGCTCAATAGTGACCTCCTGCTGATCGCCTCCCTCTAAAGCGACGGGAGGGGGGGGGGGGGGGCGGAAACAGGGATGCCATGAATTACCTGATTGCATGCAACAAGGTTCACGTGTTAAAAAAAAATGCGTCTCCTTAACGCTTTTTTTTTTTATGCTCTTGTTGCTGCAACGTTCCTCAACTTGATCCCTTTCATCTTATGTTGTTTCCCATAGGTTACACATGACAGATCGTGAAAACTCTCAGGGTCCGAAAATTGACCCTGGATGCTCTGGGAATAGTGAAGGTGACTTTGATAGCGTGTGGCGATTGCCAGCAATTCATCTCGACTCATGGGAATTCTGCACAATCGCACAGGAAGGGTCGGTCATGCCGAATGCACTTGTGGCATGGGATGTTGATGCGGATGGTGTGGAGGAAGTCATCCTTGGCACCACTGAAGGACAACTGCTCGTGGTAAAACCAGACCACCGTGTCCCGGTCTACGCACGTACAGTCGCCGCAACCATTTCCGTTGTGTTGTACAGCATCGATAGCCGCCGACTCGTGCTGGTTACGCTTGAAGGACAATGTGAAGTCACGGAGGGGTTTCTCTCAGACGACTGCAGAAAACCAGTTTCGCGAACGGCTGCGTCAGTGGTGGGTTCCGCCAGCACCATCAATGAGAAGACGCGTGAGGCCCGAGGCACATCCCTTGCTATTAACGACGATAGTGTAAACAACAATAACAGTGGAACATTCGCTACCGCCGCCTGGGGTATCACATCGTGTCAACCACCATCCCAATCGTACGTCTTTAGTATTCCTCCAAATTGCTTCTGTGGTGATATCTCGCCTGAGAAAAATGGCGGTATGGTGTTTCTTGGTTCATATGACCGCCGAGTATACGTGTATTCGCTCACCTGCGGTGGAGTGTGTCTCGGATCGCTTTTTCTGCAGGCACCAGTCTCATCAATGAGGTGCTTTGCTGCACCGCTTCCTGCACAAGGCCAATTGCATGCCATGGATGTTCCCCCCCATTTGCCCCCTAAGAACACATCAACCACTGCTTCTGCATCTTCACTGACCGTGCCAGTGTCAGCAGCACGTGTACCATTGCTTCTTGTGGCCACCAATCACCGCCTTTTGCTCTTAAGTGCATCGCACGCTGATGTTGTGAAGTTATGGTGCTCAACTCAATCCCGTTGTGTCATAGTACCAGGATGCATACAAGAAGACGTTTCTTCTTTAGATGTGTGTACTCGTGGGGCTGCAAATCCCTTATCGCAGGCACCTGACTCTCCGTTCGCTGATAAAATGATGTGTTTTCAAGAGAATTTTATTGTGCCTTTGTGGCAGCTACCAATTGGTCAACCCCCACGACAACCTCAGCCTGTAGGAGAAAGTACCCTATCGAGTACTGCGTTCGACTGGTCATTGGAAGACCGATTGCTGCTGTCACACGATGCGGTTCACAACCCACCGCAGGAATATTCCTTACAGTCGGCACAACAGCACCACCCGCAGCAACCGAGGAGGTGCGCACCTTTGGAAGATTTCACGTCAGTAATACGTAATGATGAATTCTCTCTTCTGATGGCACCCGAAGATGACATAGGATTTCCTGTTGCAGTGGACGTTTCGGTAGGCAAACAGGAGTCACAACTTGCGGTTGCCACTGAAGATGGCCGGTGGTTTATTTTCAAAATGTTTCTAATGATTAAGGCGTCCGAAACAACAGATACCGAACTTGAGAGAAACAAAACAGAGGGAAGAGAAGCCTCTGCTCTGGAGAACATGTCAGTGTCGGTTGTTTGTATTTATTCTGGTTGCCTTAAAAAGCAGGGTTTTTTGCAGCGTGTTCGTGTGCTCCATCTGAAGGATGATGAGTTTTACTCAGTTTTTGTTACCAGTGATGGTATGTGTTATGCCGTGGATGGCAACAGGAAGACCTCAATTCAGTCTCATGTTAAAGCTAACGCATTGTCCTTCACCATCATGGCTGGTGGGTCGACAACGCATCCTCAGACGATGTGCTGTGGAGTGGACTGCAGTTGCACATCTATATCAACACTTGGAACCATTCCCACCACCACTTCTATGTTGGCGGCCTCAACACTTAAGTGTCTTCGACCGCAAAAAAAGCAGCAACCTGAAAGCCTAATCCGTGGAACTGTCGGACGCATTTTTTCGCTTGTGTATGTCGCTATGGATGAACTTGTGATCACGTCGGTAGGCAGTGAGACACATGTGTCAGCACGTTCAGCTCCGACGCGTGGATCTGCGATAAAGGAGACGCCTTGCGCGTCGTCGCCTTCATCGAACTCCCACTGTGTACACGCGCCTGATGTTACCTCACATAAGGCGGGTGCTCATAAAAACCACTGGGCACTCTCAGAGTGTGGCAATCATTTTGGAGACTATGCCGATGCTGCGGAAGACGAAGAGGAGACTGCACTGATGCTACAACTCGGCACTGAGCTTCTGGCCGCTGAGGGTCATGAGTTCCCAGAAACTTCTTTTTCAGCGAAGGAACGTTGTTTCATGGCGCGCAAGTTGTGTGCTGTTGGCTATACACACAATGAGTGGTTGCTTTTGCAGCGGATTGACGCTGAAGTACTGGAGTAGCATGTTTCCCTGTCTGTATGTGTGTGTGTGTGGTGGTGGTGGTGGATTCCATGACTAACATTATCTCATTCCTATTACATACTTGGTCTTGTTTCAGACGTGCTGTGTATGCGTATGCACATGCACTTTCTGTCACCCTCTCCCACTCTTGCTCTTAAAAAAGCATCTATATATATATATATATATATATATATATATCATTGCTGGTTGATTTAGGTGTGATTTTCATTCTTTAATTGGGGTGGAAGATAGACCAGGCAGTGGAGCGGGGCGCTGTGAGGTACGTTCTTTTGTTTTGTTTGGTTGTGTTTTGTTTCGCTTTTAAATTCTTAGGTCGTGTGCGTGTGTGCAGTCGATCTCCCAGGCACACCTAGGCGCGGGAGATGTAAAACAAAAAAAGGACTCATGGAAGGTAATGAGTGGATCATGGCTATAGATGAAAAAGATGGTGCCACAGGTGCAGGTGGGGTTCTGAAAAAAAGTGTTCGCCATCGACGACAGCAGCAGGGAAACGAAGAGTGTTTGTCTTACAAAGCCATGGGGGTTCTTGGAGAAAAAAAATGAATGTACAGGAGAGACAACATCTTGATTCTGCACATGCGTATCATTCCCATGAAGCTGATAAGAGGAAATATGCGGGTTCACTGCCTTCATTCTTGCATACAACAACCCTCAGACTTGCACCATCAAGTAAGGGGCAGCGCTCTCTGGGTGTGGAACGAAACAATACATCCTGCTCGAAACCAGTGCTGTCGATTGGCGAAGATGATGCCTGTACCGAAGAGCATAAAGACACGATTGGTGTAGCCCCTCAGTCGGAGCACGTGTTAACTGACGAGGAGTGCAGTTTGAGACGGAAGTACATCCCGAAAAACGGCGCATTGCCTTTTCCCCCTTCGCCAAAATGCATCCCGCATACAACGAGGCTGTATCATAAGGCCGTATCTGTTCAGAAGCGCCACCATTGCCAACAGGGGAATCCCCATTTCTCAGAAGATGATCTTGGCGCGATCCGCGAACTAGCGATGCTCGATGGTAAAAGCAATGATAATTATTCTTCTTGTTGCTGCAATCATGATGACGGTGATGAGGAGTGTAGAGAAGTGTCTCTCATGGCTTGCCCGCTATGGCTCATGGGGAGTTGTGTTAAAGGGCAGCACACGCAGCGGGGGCTATTGTCAAATCACGTCATTCATTCACATCTAATGTCGCTAGCGGTCCTTGTGCAGGAGCTTTGTACTAATCAGCGTAAGGAGCAGATGGAATTCCAGAGGCTGCACGCGACAGTGGAAGCACAAAGAGGGGTCGTTGAAGGGCTGGAGAGGTGCATTTCAGCTGAAAGCGCTTCTAAAGAGGTATCGCAATGCCCATCAAAAGCCTCATTCAGGGTACTGGAATCTGTAGCGCTACAAAACCACTGTAACAGGTGCACGGAGAACACTGTGACATCTCAATCTATTTTGAACACATCTCCAGATGGAACAAAGGTAGTAGGACAAGGTAGTCGTGGCAGCAGGAACAGATCGAGCGCGATGCGTACAAATAGTTTATCTTCTCTGCAGTTAGCGGGAAACCAAAAGAAATCCCCCATCCGAGTCCTCTTCTGAACGAGACACATAAAGCAGCGTCACTGACAGAAGATGGACGAAAAATAGAGGACGTTATCTGCAGTCTTGGTGCATCAACGAAGCAATTCTCGGAAAAGGTGCGCACCCCTGTGGAAGTCTCACATGCATTCCTAGACTCCTCTCAGGTAAGTCGAAACCGCACTGGGGTGTTTGCCTTGTGTTCTGAGAGCCATGGCTCTCAGAAAGTGAGCAGTAGGAAGTGACAACAGAAGTGTGAGCAGCTTAGCCGTCAGGATGAAGATACGGAAAGGCACCACAGGCACTGTAATTGGGCGAAAGACACCATCAATAACTCGCAAGGTGATATTGTCAGCCCTATCTCTCCTGGGGGCTCGTCAGATGTCGAAATGTCGTTTGACGACGAAGTCATTAGGGTGATGGATATCCCCCGTGCGCATGCACCAAGTGGGAGAGAGCTGATACATCCCTGGACTGAGCGACGCGTATGGTGCTCAAATGTGGTAGTGACGAAAGAGAGCAAGCACGAGAACGATACTGGCTACCTTTCCGAGCACATGCCGCTGCAGAGGCAGCTTATCATCATGGGGATGAGAATGGGATCTTGCGTTCAACATGGCAGGAGTTTTCAGAAGGAATAAGAATTATTACTTTTTGAAGAAAAAAGTGTTGGTGGAAGTTTTTCCTTAACAGGTAGCTGTTGACCCGAAAAGGCCGCCGCATGCCGTACAGGTGCCTGAGTTGAGTAAAGATTCGGGGACGGTAGGATGGATGTACGTTTATGCCATGCTGGACAATTTTTACACGCACCATTGGAGTAGATGAGGGAGGAGGTTATATGCTGCGAGACATGTTCATTTTTTTTTTTATTATTCTTTTCTTTTCAGAGTGGACGAGAGCGGGTGACTCATGTGAAGCAAGACACAAGTATGGGTGTGCAAACAGGTACTCCTCTTAGCCTGAGAAAGAGGGAGGGGGATATAGAGCGAAGGTGGAAAGGGGAGAAGACGACAAAGTGCTATTGAAAAAGCTTTTTTTGTTGTTTTTGTTGCTGTTGTTGTTAAGGCGTGTGACTGGAAGCATCGGTCTTACCCTCTTTTTTCCTCACTCCCCTCCACCCCCACCCAAATAAAGGAGGAGGAGGGTGTAGAGTTTTCTTTTCGTTATTCTCCTTTTATGGTTTGGAAGAAAAAAAAATGTGCCATTTCCCCTGCTAATTATGAAACTAATAGTCGAACTTGGTGGGGAGGGAGGGGGGGGGGGGGGTGCATGACGACAACGATGTAAAGAGTATCTACTATTTGCATGCAGGCGTTTCCTGCTGCATTCATCTCTATTATTATTGTTATTATTATTATCATTGTTTCTACTATTGTTATTACTGTGGCATCGGATCATCTCCCCTTCCTTCCACATTGTAAGGCGTTCCGTGTCTTCAAGATCGGTTGTTGTTGTTGTTGTTGTTGTTGTTGTTGCTTTCGGTACACAAGTAAGAGACAGTGAAGTCGCTGAAAGCATCGACATACCGGAAACACACTCAGAGTATATATAAGTGAAAAAAAAAGTTAAAAGTCTGCTGCAAGCGACAGCTATTGGGTGGTTTGTCGGTGGAGGAACTCACTAAAGGTCATTTTGCTTCAGCCAACGCGCGTGTAGAGCAGCGGTGACGACAACAACGGTGGTGCGCTCCCCAGCACGCAGCTAGGGGAACGAGGCGCGGGAAGGTGTTCATGTCATCTGCCTCCTTTGAAAGGGTAGAGGTTTCGTGTCGGTTTCGCCCACTAAGTGCTGCAGAGCAGCATGATGATGTGTGTATAACCCTTGAAGAGCCACATCACGTGATCTGCAAGGCATTTCAGAGATCAGAATGTCCCTCACAGATAGGGACTCCTCGGAGCGCGTTAGGGGATGACTGTTTCTTGCCGAGCTCTGCTCGTTCTACAAAGAACCATTGCTGCTATACCTTTTCGCACGTCTATGGGCCAGACACAGGACAGAAGCACGTGTACGACGACGTTGCTCGCCCGATCGTAGACAGTCTTGTGCGTGGGTATAATGGCACAGTACTGATGTATGGACCGACGGGGAGCGGCAAGACACATACAATGTTTGGTTCAAACTTTTTGCGGGGGAAGCAAACCGAAGCAACGGGGATGAGATCTGGCCGAAGCGTGAACAGTGGTTCTGCTTCTTTGAGTTATCAAAGTGATAATGATGATGCCGGTATCGTTTCACGTGCTCTGTGGCATTTGTTTCAAACGATTGAAAGTGAGGATGAGGAAGTGAAGTTTGAGACACATATTTTTTTTGTAGAGGTGTATATGGAGCGTGTGCAGGACCTTCTTAATCCCACTCGTGGCACCCTGCATGTGCGGGAAGACCTATCCGGCTTTTACGTAGAGAATTGTGAGATGCCTTGTGTGAGTAACGCAGAGGGGGCTCTGAAACTCGTCCGTCGTGGGCTACGCTGTCGAAGTGTAGCTTCAACAGCACGCAATAAGACGAGCAGCCGCAGCCACTCTGTCCTGAGCATCAGCGTGAGGCGTTTGAACAGCGCGAAGCAGGATGAAACGATAGGAAAGCTGTTTCTTGTGGATCTGGCAGGGAGCGAGAAGGTGTTCAAGACTCAGGCAGGTGGACTGCACCTGGAGGAGGCGAGGATCATCAACCGATCCCTTTCCACACTTGGCCATGTGATTATCTCTTTGTCTGAGAAGCATGGGCACGTGCCCTACCGAGACAGCAAGCTCACGCAGATTCTCAAAGAATCCCTTGGGGGCAACTCGCGCACATCACTTATCGTGTGCTGTAGTCTTTCTCGGATGAACATGCATGAAACAATATCGTCGTTGCAGTTTGGTACACGGGCGAGAAAAGTGAGTAACAGGGTGTCTATTAATAGGAAGACCACAGTTGACGAGCTTAGGAACATGTTGAGGCTTGCCAGGCTTGAGATACAGAAGTTGCGACAGGAAAGGCAAACTGGCACTCTACCATCGCCGCTAGAAAAAAGGAAAACATATTTTGAGGACAATATGACATCTGTTTCTATGGGAGAAGGTAATGGATGCAGAATCAATGGCTTTGATGACACTGTCGAGGAATCGTTGCATTCAGATGTCCAAGAATGGAGTACTTTGGGGGATCTGCAGGCCGAAATAAAATCTATGCGTGATGCTTTGGTGTCTGCCCAGTGCACAAATGAACTTCTTCAGAAACAGTGTACCCAGCAAAAGGTGTTGGTTCAGGCACTGCAGGAGGAAAACATTGTGTGGGAGAACGAGTACTCAGCAGCCATGCGCGAGGTATATGCACACCGCCGTTACGTACATCACCTTCACCTGCTGTTACAAAAAGCACAGCAACAGTCTGAATTTATGCAGCTTCGGTTGTCATCGTATGTTACGCAGCTGCATGCAATCTCTATACTAGCGGAAGAAAACCACTTGACCTCGCATCACCAAACCTGCCGATCGTCCTTGATTCACTCTACCCTACTTCCGCAAATGGATGTAAACGACTCAGTGCAGCTTATCGCAAATGGACAGCAATGGTGTGAAGAGGGTGCACCAGAACCATTCTTCTTTACAAACTCGAAGCCGTCATTAGAGCCACAGGGGCTGGTAGATGTGGAATGCACTCCATCCGATGATGTTGCTTACGTATCAGAAGACATCGAATTTCTACTACCCTTTTCTGATACGATAAACGCAGAGAAGGAAAAGCATTTTGTTCAAAATGAACAACACCACGTAATGCCGACAAATCAAATATCCATTGAGGATGGTGAACTTCTGAAGCTACGCTACACTAACAGAGCGCTGGTTAATAGGGTGGAGTCGGCGGAGAAAAAGCTGGCCATTCGCCTTGAGCGTATTGAGAATCTTAAGTTTGGGTTGCGACAAGCGTGTGTAGAGAAGCAGAAGTTGCAGCAGACGCTCGAGAGTGAGCGGGCCGTTTATTACTCTCAGCTGCAGGATGTGCGCAAGAAGGCGTTAGAGTGGCAAAAACGATATAATGACATCTTTGATAAGAATACTTTGTTCTGTATGAAATACAACGCGGAGTGTAGTGGATATGGGACTCCTGAAAGCAATTCACCGGAATCGGGGTCTGAATTCATGGCGTTTAAAAGCAACTAAGTTGAAATGTTTCCGACCGATGCCTAATTTATAGGGCACCGACTTTCTGTGAAACAAACACGTGGTGGCCATCTCTCGGGGCTGCGAGGACAAACGTGACGCGGGCACGACGCCTCTATCTACCCAATTATGTCTGATATCTTATTAGGCCTTTATTGATCGTTTTTTTTTTTTTAACTGAACAAGAGGCTGAAAGGGATAGAGGGCTGGAATACGGTAGAGCTTTCTTGATAGAGAGAGACGTGTTTTATTGCGGGGCGGTGAGGATTGTTGCTGTTGCTCTCTATCGTCCCTCCCTTTTTGTCTTTTTTTTTTCTCCTGTGCGTGTGTGTGTAGTTGATGATGTTATTTCCATTTACAATCGCGTCTGAACCTTTTTTTTTTTGTCCTGCTATCTATTCCCCTTTTTTCTCTTCTTCAACTCTACCTTTTTTTAAAAAATCCCCCCCCTTTATTTTTGTTGGTGTGATGGTCATGTTCGGTTTTCTGTTTTTTTTTTTTTTGCAGACAGATGTGGTTGATTAATTCTATCGGCTCTACCGTCTTGCACATATCTGTGCTGGATTAATTTTTTCACACTGTTCATTTGCTGTGGCCCTCTCTCTCACCCTCTCTCTCTTTGTATGTGTGCACCACGGAGTGCATATTTTCGCGGCATGTGGTAAGTTGTTGTCGCTCTTCGCATTTGCGTTTCATCGTCACAAGATACCTGCCTTTGTGCTGATCTATCCGTTTTTTTGGGTTTTTTTTTTCATATGATCTCTGCACAACTTCGCATGCATATCACTTACAATCTCGTGCTCCTATTCTGGTTTAATGATGTTTTTTTTTTTTGGGGGGGGGGGCTGTTGTTGCTGTTAGTGATAGGGAAGGAGAAAGAGAAAAGGGAAGGTTCTCTATTTGCCCCTCCGCCTTCGTGTGCTTGTTCAGTCCCCCCAGAAGAGTTGAAAGGGAATTCTTTTTCTTTTCTGGTTTTACGGAGGAAAGAGCCTACCCCGCTGCGTTGGTATGATGTTCAGAGACTATCGCGTACACCATGCAGATGCAGACGGCATAATCGTGCAGCTCCCTGGTAATAGTGGGTTTGGCAAATTGACCGTCGAAACGTTAGGCGGCGACAAACTTGCGGAGGCACTGCTCAAACGTCTCGCGTCACGCGAACAGTTGCGTGCCACCGCGCGCCGCACGCGAGATGCACAGCATTACCGTCTTCTAAGCGTGCAACTGCGTGAAATATGGAGCGACGTTGTGACGTATCCGAAGCCTGTTGCCTCACTGCTGCCACAGCTTTTCCGCAAGCATGTGCTGGTTGGATTGGGCACTATGACGTTCGCCCGTGTTCTGAAGGCCACACCGGAGCGTGGCGCGGTGCTCTCCATCGCTGGCGGACTCACTGCCGTTGCAGCGCTAGAGTCTGTTGATGACGAGGCTGGTCAAGTGGAGGTACGGATGCTTAATTATGACGTGCAAACCGGTGTTGCGAATGTCACCACAAGATCGGATGTAGTGGGTCGTACACCCTGCGATGCCGCCGCCATGTCAAAGCTTCTGGCAGGCGTGCAGGTCGGCAGCATTGTGTCGGCCAATGTTCTGCTGTCGTGCACTGATGATCAATGCGCCATAGTGGAGGTGGTGTGTGGGGAGAGCAGTCTCGTCGGCTACTATGTGTACAACTGGCCTGCTGCAGGGGCAAGAGGAGGAGGTGATGGTAGTGGTGGTGCTTCTGAGGCACCTGTTGTAGGAAGCTGCGTGCAGTTGATGGTCGAATTTATGCCAGGAGAGTCTATGCTGCAGGAGTTGCTGCCGTTCCTTGTGCTCTCCAGTCGTCGCCATTTCTTTGAACAGCCTCCTGTGCGTAGTGCGCCGCCTCCGGCTGAAATGACAGGACTCCTCGGATGTTTTCCATGGCGCGATCGCAAGTCTAAGCGGCAGCGTCACCCTGAAAGTGACACAGACGACGATGAAAACGATCTGGAAGCTGATGATGATCGTGCTCCAAGAGACGCGGGTGTGGAGAAAAAAATGCGGAAACGCAAAATGGAAGAGGCTATTGATGCATATGAGCGCTCTATGGAAACCGCGTTGCCCGCTTCATCTGAGGAATTCCAGCGGTTTCTACTGGCTTCGCCAAACAACAGTTATCTTTGGGTGCAGTGGATGGCGTACCACGTATCCCTGCAACAGCATGAAGAAGCACGTCTTGTAGCGGAGAAGGCACTGCACACCATTGGTGTGCGTGAAACACAGGAGCGACTGAATGTCTGGGTAGCGTATATGAACCTTGAAAACCTTCACGGCACCCCAGAGTCACTCTCGTTGGTTTTCAAACGGGCGCTACAGCATGCGCTCGATCAGCTGATCGTGTACGAGCGCCTTGCTGATATTTTTGCTGCAACGCGCAAGTCGAACCAGCTGCTTGCACTGTGCCGCACCATGGTGACAAAGTTTCGTAACGAGCAACGCACATGGGAGAGGCTCGGCATTGTGCTAGTAGATCAAAATAAGCGTGATCAACTAAAACGTGTCTTGAAGGATATGAGTGGAGCTTTGCCTCGGGACGTCTACTGCACGACGGTAGTGCATATTGCCGTTCATGAGTTCCGAAATGGCAGTCTCGAAAATGGCCGTGCGTTATTTGAAGGATTACTTCTGCGGCTGCCAAAGAAGTCTGATGTGTGGTCGGCTTACCTTGATCAAGAGATGGGGATTCTGGCGCGACGAGCTGAAGGTGGGTCAGTGGCCATAGTGCGAAATCTTCTGGAACGCGCCATCGCCACGAATTTCTCGGCGAGGGTGATGCAGCAGCTTCTTACGCGGTTCATGTCATTTGAGCGCGTGCATGGAACGCCGGCAGATGTGGAAAAGGTAAAGGCGCGTGCGAGGAGCTACGTTGAGGCGAGGATACAGACAACTGTAAACCACGAAGGGGGAGGTGAAGGAGCTACCGGTAGTGGCGGCAGCAAAGAAAAATAGTGGTAGGTGGAATGCATCAAGATGAAGTGGTGGATAAACCTGGAGAGCAGGGAGGAGGAGAAGGATGAATAGAAGAAACCACAAAGAAAAAAAAGAACATAAGTTCAAGTGGGTTTTCTTCTGTCAATTTTAAGGAGAGACGATTAATTACGAAAGAAATGACGGGGGGGGACAGCATGCACGATGGAAGATGAAAAAGGGAAAACCAGGGGAGGAGACATAAATTGGCTTATATATATATATATATATATATATATATATACCGATGCTTTCTGCTTCCCCTCTATCTGTCTGCCCGTCTAACACTCAGTGTGTTGTGTGGAATGCTGATGGCTATATTTATTAAATGGAGGGGGGATGATGTGAATGGTGAATGTCTTCACCCGCTCTGTTCTGTTGATTCTCTTTGGTTCTGTTCCGGTTTTTTTTTTTTTTTTTGATCTTGTATTCATTTTGCGTGCAAGTGACACGCCGCGGGCTATAAAGGTTATATTCTCTTGCCTTTGTGAAGTTCAAGCCAGTTACGAGGGCTCAGATACAGAACATCAATTGAACCTCTGACTCGTCCCTGCTCCACCAAAGGGAAAAATAAACAAGAAGCAGAAATAGAAGGAACGTTAGAACGAGTGAAGAAGTAAACAGAAATAATAGCGATAGAAGAACCCAGAAAGGGTAAAGTGTGGAGAGAGCATTACGATCAAACCAGGGTGAAACCTGCTTCGATAGCAACAGTAATAACAAGGATAATAAACGTCGGTGTTTGAAGTGGGAGCGAGGACAGGTACAAGTGGTGAGTAGATAAGGGAGGAAAAATGTCAGAACACTTTGATTCTGTCAAATCAATGATCAACAGTCTACGTTCAGAGGATCCGGAGGCTCGACTGACCAGCATGCGTGGCATCCATCTCATCGCATCAACACTGGGCCCAGAGCGCACCCGTGACGAACTGCTGCCATATTTGACAGACTACCTTGATGAAAACGACGAAGTTCTTCGGGTATTTGCCAATGCAATGGGCACAATGCTGCATGAAGTGGGTGGTATTGCTTACGTTCAGAGCATCCTCGGCCCCCTTGAGCTGTTGAGCAGCTTAGATGAAATCACCGTACGCGAAGAGGCAGTGACTTCGTTGCGGGCAATTGGTGGACAAATTTTCCGAGAGGTGGGAGATATAGCAGCACAAGCCCAGCACGATTTCGTCAGTTTGGTGCAGCGGCTTGGCAAAGGGACACCACAGTGCCGTTCAAGCGCATCGTATCTCATTTCCGCCGCGTACCGTCAGGTTTCGCCTCCTACAAAGACGCAACTATTGGGCCTCTTTGTTACTCTTTGTGAGGATGAGGAGATCGTGGTACGACGAGCAGCCTGTATTTCATTGGGAAAATATATGGTAGAGGTGCTTGGGGCCCGAAGCTCTGAGCTGCTTAATGCACTGACAGCGTTTTCGAAAGATCCAAGTGATGGTGTGCGATTACAAGCCGTGGAAGCTGCTACCGCGCTTCTTGCTTCTTTACCGCATGAGTTGCATGCCAGTGTGCTCACCGCGGTGAAGGCACTCGTGAGTGACAGTTCATGGCGTGTACGTTATATGGCGGCAGACCGTCTAAGTAAGCTTGCCAGTGTCATGGGGCCTGCCGTTGTAAAGCAGATTGTCCCTTTTTTTCGTTCCCTTACACAGGACTCTGAGGCTGAGATACGTGCTTCAGCTGTTTTTAGTATGTCTGGTGTGTTGTCTACCTGCCGCGATATGGGTGCAAAGAGGGAACTGCTGATAGCCGGTTGTCGCCTGGTGAACGACGAGAATGGGCATGTGCGGATGTGTCTAGCGAGTGCGGTGCTGCAGTCTGTGTCGCACGTTCCGAAGGATATGTGGGGTACCACTGTTGTTCCTACCTGCATGCAGCTTCTACAGGACGCAGAGGCGGATGTTCGATTGGCCCTCGTCTCTGGTTTTAGTTCAATGGGAAACACCCTGGAGGCGCGTGAGATGGCACCGAAACTCATTCCAGTTGTCGTTGCACTAGCGGAGGATCCCAAGTGGCGTATTCGCGAGGTGGTGGTATCACAGATTCCGTGTCTCATTTCTTCTTTAGGGAAAAACGTTGATGATGTGGTAGATTTATGCGTGCAGCACCTTGTAGACCGTGTGGCAACAATCCGTGAGGCAGCAGTTCAATCATGCTGTAAATTGGTGGTTGAGAGTGGGGTGGCGTGGGCACGGGTTTCGCTTTTCCCACGACTTAGTTCCATGGTGACTGCAAGCAACTATCTTCATCGTGTCGTCCTGGCACATTTCTACGAGTCGCTAGCAGGGATTCAAATACTGGACCGTAGCACTATATCACAGTTGGTTCTTCCTATTTTGCGCGTCTTCGCGCAGGACAGTGTGGCGAATGTGCGTCTCAACTGTGCCAAAGCGGTTGTAGCTCTAAAGAAGGCAAAGCAACTTGTGGACGTCGACGCGGAACCCCTCTTGAGCCGGCTGCGCAAGGACACAGATGTCGATGTGCGCTTTGCTGCCTCCGAGATATAGACGGCGGAAGTCGGTGTAATGTGTGTGGCTGTGGATGTGAGTATAGAAAGGGCTCTGGGGATGGAGTAACGTTAGAGATATGGAGAAAGTGAAAAAAAGTCTGTGTGCTTCCACATCATAGCTGCTTGATTGTGTGTCATTCTGCGTAAGTGTAGCTTCTGGTATTCAGGGCTTTTTTTTTTTCGTTTAGAGCGGCTCCCTCTTGTTGCTCCCATGATGTGGTTCTGCCTCTCATTTTCTAGGAGTCCCTAACTACTGCTGATAACGATGGTGGTACTGCAAGGTTGTCACCCCTGTTTTTTGAACTTCGTTATCGCATATATATGTATCTATTCGTATTTTTTTCTTTTTCCTTTTTACTTTTGTTCTCTCCTATCTTCCTCTCGCCTTCAATTGGCGCTCGCTCGCGCCTCTTCTTGCAGAATGTCAGACACCATCTAGCAGCTGCAAAAGGACACGAAGAAATAAGGGAGGAAAGTGAAAAAAAGGGGTGGAAGGCGGAGGGCTGGCTAGAAAAACATGCTGCGGCGGGCAATATGTCTTATGAATCGGCCCAAGGGCCCGCAAGGTCTGCGGCCGGGAAAGGAGTACCGCCGCACTGTGCCCTATCGTAGCGAGGTGACAATGCTTCGACTTGCTAACCACCGTGCCTTTAACACAAACATCCGTGAGCTATTTAAAAAGCCTCTTGTGATGAATAACATCATGGCAATTCCACGTGATTTGGGCGAGATACCACGCAACTACGTGATGAAATTGCTCTTCTTTCATCAGCCGATACGGCTTGTGGACCTATGGGCACTGTGCAAGGAGCACGATGATGTCCCACTTGATTCGGCAAAGCATCTGCGGTTAGTGTTGAAAATAGCGAAACTGCAGCGGTGGGTCTACGCGGAGAAGAATCAGACAAATAATCTCTATTATTATTACATTCACCAGAGTCGTAGTAGGGAGGTGCAAGAGATGGTCCGAGCAGACCAGGTGCGAAAAAAGGAGCAGGAGGCTATTCAGGTTGTGGAGGAGGAGAATCTTCGCCGTGAATTAGAGGAGCGATCTCAGGTGGCGCTAGACGACAGGATTGTAGCGCTTCAGAGTTCCCTTATTTCGAATTTGGCGCAGATTCAACAGTTTGATACGGAGTATGTGCTGCAGAAGTCGTATGTTACGGACAGTGGAGCGGTAAATGTGGCATGGGGCTGCAACGACGACAACAATGACGGAGGCATTAACAACACTGAGTGAGCCTCGTGATGTGATGATAGTGGTCGGAGACATAGCTGTTGTTTTGTGTATATGTGTGTGTGGCGTATTGCATTTGGTGTACAGTGTATCTCCCATATGTGTTTTCCTTTTCTTTTTTCTCATATTGTTCGCGTATTTTATTCCCCTATGGTCAATAGCGTGTTTCACTCTGTTTGTCTCCTTTCTTTCTCTTCTCTCTCATAATTCTCTTCTTTCGCGTGTAGGTAGCACATCGTTCACATCTGTATATTTGATACCATCTACGCGCGATGTCATCCATGGAGACTGCTCCAATTCAGGCACCAGTACCACCATTTGCTGTGATTCTTCCTGGGTCCCCGGTTGTGACGGAATTTCAATACCTTGACGGTGGTCGTTGGGTCACTCCACTCGGTCATGCACTGGATTCGTTTGTCATATTTCTGAAGGTGCCCATGCCACAGATGCCCAAGATGGCATTGGGTGTGTATCTTGCCCGTGAAGACGATGGCGTCTTTGTGTACATTGGCTATGTATCGAATGAGCGACCAAGCACAATTTTGCGTGTGCCGTCGGTGTTTCTGAATGTGGATAAGCCCGTTTGTTTAGTGCTTGGCGTTAGCCAAGAACGTGCAGAGGACGTGGAAAACCTCGGAATCACGCAGGAGCAGTCGTTGCAGCAGGAGCATGCTGCAACGAAGTTGGCGATGGCGGAGCGTATTGTTGAGGATCTCTTCAACTTTGTGGCATCCTATGGACGAGCCTTACCAGGCGTTTCCGGAGATGTGAAGTCAGAAGAGACGGTGTGCCTTCCCATGTCATTTGTGAACCGCTGGCGGGAGCGTGTATTGACAAAAATGCGCAAGGATGTATCCTTCTGGAGTTGAAGAGTTGTAAGATTGGATGGGGTGTCCATTTTCTCATGGTGCATTCACTACTATTTTGGGTAACGGTATTGCTGTTTTCCTGTTCTCACTCTGTGCGTGTAGGTGTGCTTTATGATGAAGCTGGAATTTCCCACCCCCAACTCCTCAATGAGGAGTTGGGGGTGGGGTGAAGGTTGTTTGCGGGTCGCTCCTTGCTACTACGATTGTGAATACGACCCACACCAGTTGAGCTGCGCACGGAAAGGGGGTGGGCTGAAGGGTGACCGGACCAATGAAGTCACGCACTCCCTATCCCTCTCTCTTTCTACATATATATATATATATATGTTTGTCTGCGTATCTGCTCATCCCCCCCCTTTTTTTGCTGCTGTTGGATTTGGGATGTGTTTGTGTGTGTGGCGCAACTGAATGGCCAACGACTCCTGCGGCAAGTGGAGTGAAACGCTATTGCATTCGCACGCGCATGCAAAGGGCCCGAAAAAAAAGGGGGTAAGAAAAAACAGACGCACTTAAGTGGCGGCACAAGACAATTAGACAATACAAGTAATTTAAAGGAATTTCAAAAAGAAGGTCGGTGGGGGACTTCACGGCAGTAGAGAGTGACCCCTGTTGGTTTCTTTTCTTTTCTTCTTCCATTGGTTTTTTTTTTTTTTTTACTTCATGTTCTTCTGGAGGCCTAAAAGGAGCAGAAAGCGCACAGAAAGAAAAAAAAACAAGCCTGGGGGACACACAAGAAGAAGAAGAACACACAGAAAAAAAGAAAAACAAGGGAAGAAACACACCTGAGCTTGAAGAGGATAGGTAAACGTATAGGTACTGTTCAGTACAAGGAAAAACCAGAAGCGAGGGGTATTTCTGGTGGCAAAAGTGCGTGTGCGCGTCTGTGTTTGAGTGGGTGGGTGAAAGGCTCGTTAAAGGAAAGGGTACGAGGAACAGAGAGCACGGTAGCATCCTCAAAACCAAGAAAAAACACCTGCAATCGTGCAAACAGACGCAAGACGAAAACATACAAACACATACATTAATCGAAAAAAAAAAAGCGATAATATACGTAGACAATCGAAGAGCAACCAACAACAACAACAGCAGCCAAAGCAGTGAAGCGGGAAAGAAAAGAATGGGTGCGTTCCCCTCGCATGATGCACCAGAGCTGATCTACACGACGTTTGTCCCACTACCCTCAACGGATGCCCGGGTTGAGGTGTGCCTTGTGCCGCTTCTCCCACGCTTCTTCAATGACGGACATAAGAAAGTTAAGAGAAAGCTCAACGACCTCCTTACACGCAAAGCAACTCAGCCAACAACGATAGGAATACAGCCACCGACAGCAGCAGCGACAACAGGAGCGGGAGTGATGGCCATTGCTGACTCTGCAAATAACACGAAGCGTGTGGATCAAACTGGTAGCTGTGCCCTTGTGGATTACGTCATCTCCAGTACGGAGTCCTTTTTTTTTGTGAATACGAAGGATGCGGTTGTGTTCAGGGATGCCGCACATGAAGAGCAACAAAAACAGCAGCGAAAGGGTGGATTGTTTACTGCAGGATCGACATCAGTACCGATGGCTGGTTCAAAGACTGAATCGACCGCCTCTCAGCAACCACACTCAATGCATCATGCGATACCACTTCATTCCGTGCCGTCGCTTCTACGCCCTGTCCCCTTCGCTGTATGCATTTCGGATACGGAAAAATCATCGAATAATTCTACTACAAACACAGGAAGTTCTCATTCATCTGTGAATAGACCCTACCCGACACAAAGCAGCAATATAGTGCTCATCAAAGGTCGTCGCCTGCAGCTTATAGGGTTTATTTCCAGTTGCATGGACCGCCAGGTGCATTTGATCAACACTGCGTTCCCTGCCAAGACACACATTCTCAATGGGGGGAGCAGTACATCCTCTTCATCGGCTCTCGCCGGGGATGAGAAAAAGAGCCCTTTACCCGTAGTACTGGATGTCGTCTTTGAGGACATGGAGTCTTACAGTTACCTTACAGAATCCGTGGTGCTCCTAGCTTCCTTTGCCTTCAGAAAACAGTTTGTTAACAGTTGTGCTCTACATTATCCTGCTGGTGATGCTGATGTAGAAGCCGCCTTCGACCGTCATATGGAACGTCTGCAACTTCGACTTGTATTACGTAGCGACAATTACAGAGGGTTACGTATGTTTTACTCTCACTACATGCTTTTAGATATGGTCAAGGAGCTTGGAATGCAAAAATGTTCGCCTACACACTTTTCCATGTATGAAAATAGTCATGGTGACTATGGCATCGAGGTAAACTTCGGTAGCACTTTTTTGAGCCGTTGGATGCGATATGTGGAAAAGAAGATGATTGTCGAGTCAGTAGGTGGCGGCCACGTTCGGTGTGTCACAAGCGCGTTGCTGCAGGAACGCGATCGTTTGTTGCAGGAGCGTCAAGACAGTGGTGCATTTTTGGAGGAGGAAGAAGACGATGAGCGTCTTTTCGGCGGCGCACTACTGGTTTCAGCGCTCAAAAAGTGGTTGTTAATGGGGTCTCGATCACATCTCCAGCAGCAGCAGCAGCAGCAGCAGGCGCAGCCCGGGATGGGGTCGCAGCTCTTGGTGTTCCCTTCTGGTGGTGGTTACTGGCCGCAGATGCCCATGATGATGGGTGGGGCGCCAGGCTGGCCAGCTGGTGTTGTGCCTTTCACCACTGCACCCCCGCAAATGTCACCTATGGTTGGGCCGCCGCCGCAATTTGTGATATCAAGTGGAGGCGCCCCTGTAGCGGGTGGGGGGGGCAGACCGCAGCTGTACCACTCTGCGCCACCGCAGGCTTCCATGCCTGGAAACTCGGCGTTTCTTGCACCTGGTGGGATGCACATTGTCCCAACCTCTCCCGCAGCATATGGCGTCGCTCCAGCGCCTGGCGCACCCCAGCAACAGATTCTGTACATGATGCCAGGGGGGCAATTGTCTCATCCAGCGACACTGCCTCATGCAGCTGCAGCATCCGCTCCTGCCTTTCCTGCAGGGGCCACCCCACAAATGTACTATCCTCAGCCCACCACGTATGCGGTCTCCTATCACCCGTGCGTGTACCAGCAACCAGACCAGCAGCAGCGACAGTCACAACAACAACAGCAGGGGCAGGCGCCGCCTCCCCCTTTTCCTCCCCAGCTGCAGCCGTAGTTGCTGTTGTGGGTGGAGGGCTATGCAGTTACTGCTGGGCTCTGAAGGACGGAGTATGAAGTGGGTGACTGTGTTTCTCACCTGGGATTGTGGAAAAAGAAACCGTAAAAAATAATAATAATAATAATTGAATGTTATATATATATATATATATATATATATATATATATATATATAAATAATACAGACAGGCGAAGATGAACCGGTTGAATTCGATCGATTTTACTGACGCCAAGGCGACACAAAGAGAATAAGGAGAAAAAGGTGGTAGTAACCTCTAGTCTTGAGAACGAGCCAAATTTTTAAAAAGACTACTCCGGAAATAGGAGTGATGGCAAAGAATAAACGGCGAAGACTGAAACAACAAAATGACAATTATATATATATATATATATATAGCGTGGATTACACATGGAAATGGGAGGTCTCATTTGTAGCGATGGTTTTTGTGGTTGGTTTGGTTTTTTTTTTTTGTTTTGGGGGGTGGGTGTTTCGTTCAGGTCTCTGTCGCTCTCTTTTTCTCTTGGTGTCTGCCTCCCTCTGTGTCTGTCTGTCTGTCTGTCTGTCTGTGTGTGTGTGTTCGTCCGTGTGTGCGTGCCCGTAGCGATGTAAGATGAGAGGTGGTGGGAGTGGGGTGGGGGGTGCTGCAGTGCAGTTACCGATAGTGCCGCTCTCCTTATCTCACGGCAATGAGCAGCTGCAAGACTTTGTGGGGTCGGGCAACACAAAACGAGAAATAGTAGGTGAAAACGCGGAGTACATATGGATCGTAATTTAATTTTAATAGGAAAAATCTACAAATGAAAAAAAAAATCCCTGAAAGCTCTGCAATGTGACGACGCTTCTGTGAAGCATAACAAGGTCTGAACGCAACGGACAAGTGGGGGGAAACAAGACAATTACAAAGGGGGGGGAGGGTAGTGTGTTATGAAAAACTAAATCAAAGAGAATTTTATTAAAAAAAAAAAACAATATATCAAAAACAAAAAAAAAACACTTCTTTTTCTCACTCCACCCTCCCTGACTACACATCCAGACTAATACACACCCACATGTATGTATGTATGTGTATTCGTGTGTGCTCATGCGGACGCACTCTTTTTTTTTTATTTTTCTTCGTTTCTGAAATTCCCTTCTTACAATGCGTTTGGATTTGTTTTTCAGGCCTTTTCTTTTCCTGTTTGGAGGGGGGGGGATTTTTGGTATGTTCTACGCTAATGCACTTTTTCACGCACCTCTTCTTGTTCTTTGATTATTTTCCCGTGTGTGTTTTTCTTTTGGTTTGTTCTTTGTGGTGGTGGTGTTCTTTTTTGGTCTTTTTCACTGAATTTTTGCCTTTTGACGTTGCTTTCATTGTTGTTTCTGTTTTACCTTTTTTTTTTTTGGAGGGGGGGGGGGGGGCGGGGGAGAAGAGAAGCGTTTAGTCTTTACTTTTCAGTGCTTGAGCCACTACATTTCAAAGACCTTGTAGTTTTTTTTTTCCTTCTTTCTCCACTGCCACGTCACCGGCGTTGGGGCGTGCTGACATTCACACCCTCATCTCCCCCTCCAATGGTAAGGAGGGTGGGGATGATTGAGAGGGAATGCAACAAGAGGTGGACTCTTGTGGCGTACATGTGCAATGATGACTGGTGACAGTGGTGAAAAATCACGGGACGGAAGAGATTCTTTCTTTATGTTTTTTTTTTCTTTTGTTGTAGTTGTTGTTGCGGTTGGTCCTGTGTGATACGGTGGCGCACATACATACACGTGGAGGGGGAAAAAAAAGAGAGAGAGAAATTCTGTCTTGGTGTGTGCGTGTTTTTTCAAGGAAATTTTTAAAAATATATGATGGCGTGCCGCCGTTTCCTCCGGTTTTTCTGAATGCCACAAACGAACGAAAGTCATTTTTTTCTTCTTCTTTCCCCTTTCTCCTCTCTATCCTCTACGCTTGTGGCTTCCCTCTTCCTCGTCCCGCCGTGACCACGTCTCTCAATAGGAGTGGTGGGAAAAGAGAGAGAGTGTGTGGGAATGTTTTTTTTTTCTTGTGGCAGTGACGCAAGCAGTGCGGCGCCGCGTCGGCTGGGTGGTGTTGGTAGAGAAAGCGTTTGGTGGGTAGAAGAATTACGCGAGAAACTACAGTGACAGAGGGAAGCAGTGCATCATGCAAGAGTTTATTAAAACAAAATGAAAAATCTCCCAAAGATGATGAAACACAGAGGAAGCACATGAACGTGAAACAGAGGGAGTACGGAGAGGTGTGAGAAGCCTACACAGGGGGTACATACATGCACGTGCGCGTGCAGCAACAGCGGCCGCTTTGTGCCCCGGGGAATGGAAAGTGAAGAAAACTATGCTTCAGAAAGGGCCAAGTGTGTGTATGTGTTTGTTTCCTCTCACCTCACATTTTATTTTGCTGTCGTTGTTGTTGCTTTCCCTTTAGAATCTTGTTCGTTTTTTCTTTTCTCTTTTGGACAGTCAGGCCGAGATCTGCGGAATAGCGATAAAACAAAGGGAAAAGGGGGAACTCTATTGTTTGCAGTTTTATTTATATATTTTTGCGTCTTTCCTTGCATGTGTCTCTATTCTTTTGTTTCCATGGTTTCTTCTTTTTTTTCGTTGTGGTGGTTGATTGGCCTGGTTTTTGTTTTGTTTTTTTTGTGTGTGTGTTGACCTGCAGACGGAATAAGGGGATTTGAAGTCGGCCTTTTATTTTACGTCACGCCAGTATCATGTCTGGTGGAGGAGGTGGTGGCGAAGGCAATGAAAAAATAGGCCACATGCTGCCTGCATGTGTGTGGCCCCCGCATGTGTTTTTCCCCTTTCCGCGACGGACACACACTTCCTGTGTAGGTGTGTGCGTCCGTCTGTTGGTTTTTCTGGGGTTCTTGTGGGAGGAGTGCCGTATTATGTATACATTTCATTTTTGTTTGTCTTCCTTTTGTTTCTCCCCTACGCCACCATCAGCTCCTCCTCCTCGCTGTTTTCTTATAATTGGTTGATCCTCTTGGTGTCCGCATTGCATGCAGTGATCATGATTATACTGTCGCACCTTCTCCGCCCGCCCGTCACTTCGTTTGTGTGTCTGTGTGTGTGTATATAACGCAATGCAGTGCATGGCTTTTGGGGGTCTTGTTGTCGTTGATGATGTTCCACTATTTTTCGCTTGGATTCCCCCTCCTCCCACTTTTTTTTTTTTTTTCTTTGCGTGTGACATTGGGCGGGAAGGAGAGTTACATATCAGCGAGTGAAGTGGCGATAACGGCGATGATGTCCTCCCAAGCTCTGTGCTGCACCCGCACTTGCTGAGATGTTGCGGCTGCGCTGCTGCCCCCCCCCCCTCCCAAATCCCCGTCCGATTGGATCGGGGACGTGCGTTTGTTGGTAACGTATCGGGAAGGGACGAAACGCAGACGGCATTCGTACAAGACACGAAAACATTATTAGAAACGACAGGGTGGCAATGGAAGAGGAACGCAGAGACGAGGGAGAATGTGGAAAAAGAATGACAATAAAAACAAATAGACCACAAGAAGGGAGGGTGGGTGAGACGGTAGAGAGGGGGGGGTGAGCGGGTGGAAAGAAGAAGGAATTATAATAACTTGGGGTATCTGGAATCACACAGTGAAGAGAAGGAAAAGACCCACTACCAAAGACAAAGCGAATAATAGTAATAAAGAAAAATAATAATTAAGAAAAGACGCTCCCATGCCTTTCTTATTTGTACTCTGTATCACGATCACTACTCACGTAATCGTGCTTTGTTTTCTACTTTTTTTTTTCGACTCCACCGTATTTGTATGTGCGCACATTTTTGTTTATCCGTGTTTTGTGTACACCTACCGCCTTTTTGGTGTTCATCTACCCTATTTTGCATGTCCGTTTGTTTCTTCCCCCGTCCCCCTTCCACGCCGCACAAGGCGAGGTCGCCGCTGGCTTCCCCGCGAAGAAAGGGATACTACTGCAAAGCAGTACGACTTCTTTTGCTGTTATCGCTGTTTGTTTCGTCGTCGTCGTGCTTTTCCGTACAGATGCAGAGTGGCCAACGCGACTTGGAAGGTTAGGGGGGTGGGGGGGAAAGAAAAGGTGGTCAGTGACATACCGCTGCTATTCTTTTGTTGTGGTGGTTGCTTTTCCCACTTTCTCCTTTCTTTTCCTTTTTTTTTTTTTATGCGTGTGTATTTGCGTCGTGGGCCTCCTATTCAAAGGACGCGAACGCGGACGATAGTTAAGAGGGTGCGAATAGACGAAATCGGGACCCCGCGTCACCCTTAAAAGAAAACCAAAGAACAAAAAAACAAAGAAAAAAATAAAGCACGAGAAAAAAGGGAAAAAAGTGCTTTTTTTTTCTTTTTACGTCCTCCTTATCAAATCCGAGTGAAAGGAGAGACAAGAGGAGCCGGAGAAGCCAGTTAAAAGTCTCAGAATCATTATTACTATCATCATCATCATCGGCGGCTGACTTTGGCGGCAGCTGCAGGAATGGGTAGCATACCTTCACGCGACGCCCCACCCACCTTCTTTTCCCTTCGGTATGGCACACACGAGGTCGGGCTCATTCCTCTCGTGCATCGCTACTTTCACCGTGATAATAAGGAACTTCGGCAACAGTTCATTCGCGTGCGCAATGATCCGAGCGTACGTTACAATTTCATGCGCCCTCAAGGGTGCAGCGTGAAAGAGTTACCCCCGGCAACGTTTACCGAAGAAAAACTCGATAAGTTTCTTGATGTTATCGATAAAACACTTTATGACACGACTGAGGCGATGCTTGCAGATGAAGAGGCACCGCTACGCCCTGTACCGTGTGCTGTGTGTTTTGTGTATCTGAACGGACGGGAAGGATCCGATTGTTTTTCCTTCTTTGGGCGTCGCATAAATGTCATTGGCCACTTCGGGTGTTACACTTCGGAGGAAACGAATGAGGATCAGCCATACCTTTATGCAAGAAAGACTATTTTAAAGGCTGCAGGAGACCGCACATTGGAAAGGGTTGTAACACTTGCCGCAAGGGTATTCAAGGAGGAGTTCACTCGTGCCGTTATGGCGGTGCGGCCAACACTAAGCGCGCCGGATATGTTTCAGCGTCGTGTGTCACTCCTACCTTTTATTGCCAAGTCACCATGGAACAGTTACCCCACGCTCAAGTTTTTGTACGACACCTCCGCACTTTTCTGGGCTGTGAATGATCTTCATTGTGTAAATGACGCGCCGCTCTTCTCTAGCTACGAGGTAAAGGAAAACGGGGAGGGTGGCTTGGTAATAGAAGTGAGTGGCAAATTGCTGGTTCGGTTTATTGCCTGGGTGTGCAGAATCCTTGGTCCCTCTGTGTCGCGAGGCCAATGGGAGCAGTACATGCTGGATGATTTCTACTCCCAGAAAAAAGAAAAGGCATTGATGCATTGGTTGGTAACAAGTCCGGAGGTAAAGTCTTTTATGGGTGGTGAAGAATTCACCGCGCGCGTGCAGAATCACCTCACTGCACTCTTGGGTGAGGTGGTTCGTGCCCGCGAGACGCCAGCTGAGGATCTCACGCTATGGCGAGAAGAACGGGAGTACAGTCACGATCATAAACTGTACCGCATCTTTGACTCCCCCATTTGTGGGCCGTTTCTTACGACAGTGAAGAGTAAAGTGGGAAAGAAGGGCGTTGCTGGGGGTAGCGACACTGGTAGTGATGCCTCTAGTGATCGGAAAGCAAGCAGTAGCATTGAGCATCTAGCAATTTCTGACGATAGTACCCAAAAGAAAAGCGGCAGCTCGTCAAATGGAATGTCTATGCTCTACGCATCGTCGCATACGCAGAAAACACAACCTTTACAGCCACCGCCAAAGTACCAAGATGCTTTAATCAGCATTGCCCCGCTCCCTTTTCTTCAGCAGCTACAAATAAATACTTGTCCTATGCAGATGCCACCTGTCACTGCTTCTCTCGCCCAGTCCATGTCACCGATGTTGATGCTGCCACCATCCGCTCCCTTGAAGCCGTTTCCAACGCACGCAAATTCTACACCGACATCCGCCACATTTCTTCCAGTCTTCCAGGGGTCATCGAGCCCAAGCCCTCTCCAAATGCAGCCGATCGGGATGCCATATGTTATGCTTGCCTCATCTGGACAGGATCATCAGCACCCAAACCACATGGTGATGAGTAGTATTAGCAGCAACAATAACGTCACCCCTGCTGCTGCTGTTGCTGCCAATAACGGCAACGTGAACCACATCGGCGGAGGTGTTTTGTATGATTCTCTGACGACGAAGCAGTCCGCTGCAAACAGTGCACTACTTCCCGGTGGGTCTGCTGATCATCTGGCACTGATAGACGTCACGTTCCCACAAACGCTTTCAAACTATGTGTTGCTACCTGATGGTAGAATCGGGCTGCTTAACAACCCCGCAATCCCCACTGTGAACTTCTGGAGTTGAGATTCAACTTTGTATTTTCTATCGCATTGATATACACAGTGGAATGCACGTCCACGAGAGAAAGTGGAGGTAATTGGGGGAAATGAAGTGGAAATAAGAAACGAGTATGGGAGGACTTCTCAAGCACATACCAGGGCATAAGAAAAAAAAACATCAACTAGAAAAGGAGGAGGGAAGACGAAGGAAGAGCATTCAAAAGTCAAAGAGAAGGATATTCCCTTCCCTCTAAAGGAGGGGGAGGAAACCAATATGAAAAAAAAAAGGTGGTAACAAAGAAAAACAAAAGAGAGTAACAGTATGTGTCCATAAACAAGGTGCATAGCCGTGTTTGCCCTTTTATTTTCCTTGCCCTCTCGATATGTCTATCTTCCTGGTCTCAGTGGGTATATGTGTGGGTGAGAGTGTACATTGCTGTATGTACATATATATATATATATATATGTGTGTGTATGTGTGTCTCATGGCCTGCGTTTACTCACTGGTTGCCTTTCAATATTGTAAAATATTTGCGCGGTTGAGTATTTTCTTGTCGCCGTTGCTGCTATTTTTCTTCTTTAGAGGAGGAGGGACTGCGTCTGTGACACTCTGCCCTTGTTTCACCCGCATGTTCGGCTTATTCTTTTTGTTTTTGTTTCCTTTTCTTTTTCGTTCTGGGTGTCGTAATTTCCTGCACGCACCCGCACACAACCTCAGAGAGAGAGAGAGAGAGGGAGAAAAAGAGGACGTTCGGAGCTCCCACAGCCTATGCTCTTGCGCGCTCGCCAAACGAGGGAATGTGGCACAGTCATGCATCTCTTCATGCACTGTTTCCCGCTTGTAAGCATTTATCTCCCTCCCTCTCTCTCTGAGGTTGTGTGCGGGTGCGTGTTTATTCTCCTTTTCATCCCTTTCGTTTTTATATTTTGTTGTGTGCTTTGCTCCCTCACCCCCCTCCCAATGGGGAGGGGCTATTCGAATGAAGAGAAATAAACCACCAAACGATGAGCAAGAAGAAGAAGAAAAGGAAAAAAAAAAAATTGTGTGGAGACATACGAGAGCCCAACGGCAATACAAACGGGGTACACTGAGAACAAGAAAAATAAAGAGAGAGAGAGAAAGAAAAAAAGAGGAAAACAAAGAAACAAATGCATGTATGCGAAGGGAAGGGAAATTAAAGTAACCGAAGAAAAGAAAGGTGAACCTCACCCCTTCCCCACAAAAGAAGCAAAAATGAAAATACTCTTCTGTTTTGGGTTCTCATCGCGAAAACATAAGAGAAATGCACAACAAAATCCCACACACACAATTATGCATATATATATATATATATATATATATATAATATGATAGCTTTTTTCTTCCTGTTCTTAAGGGTGAGGTACGATGATGCGAAGGAGTTAATGATAGTGGTGAGGATGATAATGAAAATGCAAAGAACGTTAATTTATTTTATTTTTTTTAAAGAACGAAAAAAAAAAAACGTGTTGAGTGAGCGAGGAGAAGGGGAGGGGGGAGAATCGAAAGAGGGCGTGTCGGTTCTGCAGAATATGCACGCACATATATATATATATATATGTGCGTGTGTGATTTGATGAGCGATGCGAGGAAGTAGGGGCCTCAGGAGGGGATAAGAATGGTTGAGGCTGAAGAAGCGAACAATATAACACAAAGGGATAAATGTCAACGCGGTGGCAAGATGCTGCACCGTATCTTTTTCTTTTTTTCTTTTTTCTTTACTCGGGTGTCTACGCCCGAGTGCGTGTACGTCTTTACAGAAGACATGTTCCCCCTCTGTGTATCGCTGTCCTGCATTACATGGCAGGCGGATATAAAGGGCGACGCAAACAATTCCAAAATCTTAAGCCGAAGGAAAGGGTCTAATGAGAGTGTCTTGTCCAATCGGTAGGAAGACGTGCAAAGAATAGAGGGTGCACGCCCAAAAATACGTCGTGCAGTGTTTAAGAAAACAAGAAAAGGAGGGGACTGAAGGAATCAAAGGGGGTTTTGGTGTGTTGGTGGTGAAAATGGAGGTGGCGCAGGTAACTAGGACTGGAGAATTCCTCACATTGTGCGTGTGTGTCTTCCATTCCCTATCACCCCTTAAACGTGTGTGTGCTAGTTGGGAAATATATGCCCTCCCAAAAAAAAGGGGGGGAGAGGCTCCTTTTTTTTTTTGATCCTTTTTAGTTCTGTAGTCGATGTGTCATGACACGCCGAGATGTCGCGAACAGGCAAACACGTTACGGCTCTGAACTGTGAAGCAAAAAAAACCATCCCAACCTACACACGCTAGCAATGCCTACTTCACCAAATGCGAAAGGAAAAAAAAAAGCATACGCAATGGTTGCTTAAAAAGACGGGGAGGAGAGGGAGACAACGTAAGGCTGTATCAAAAAAATATATAAAATACGGAGAGGCGAAATTCCTTTTGTTGTTGTTGTTGTTGTTGTTGTTTATCTTTCTGCCCTTAATTTTCACAATTTCTTTTATTGTGACGAGATTTGCCATCTGTGTCAGCTGACCTGAAGAGGGAATAACAAAATACAATAAAAATGCGGGTGGAAATGGGGAAGAGGAGAAAATAAGCACGTGGAAGAACTGTCCACAAGTCTTGTTTGTTCTTTTTTCCGATATTTCCGAGGTGGTGGTGGCTGTACCCTACCACCCTCGTAAGTCATTGTCGTACATGCATACACATACGCGCGCGTGTGTGGATGCATAAGTATATGGAGGAAAAAGAAATCAGAACAGTGGCTTTTTTTTTTCCGCTCCTCGTTGCCCCACGATACTGTGCATAGTGCATCTCTCTCTCTGTGTGTGTGTTTTCTTTCTTGCACGTCCCTATGCATGCGTGTCAGCTTACATCTGCTCGCACGCGCAATAAATCACGTCTGAATAGCAGAGGAAAGTCCCACTGAAATAGTAATGAACGCGAACCGTAATAGGGTAGAGAAAGGGGTACGAGCCTTATGAGACCGTCATGTAGGCATCTGTCTCATGAAGTGTGGGGAGGTGTGTAAGAATAGCACAAATGAAAGAGTTTTTTTTTTTTACTGTACCAAAATAACTGTTTTTGACTCTTTTTTTTTTTGTTTCGTTTTCTTTATTGATTTCCTTTTTTGTTGTTGTTTTTCTTTTATTTGATTTTTCTTTTTGTTTTTTTTTTTTTTTAATATGGAAACATGCAAAAAAATTTTTTTTCCTCCTTTCTTTCCTTCCCGTGAAGATCGTTTGGTTTTACTCTTCGCCTGTGTTTCGCAAACGGTATGTATCTGAGTGTTTTGATTGATTATTTTGATCCTGTGGTGTGGGCACTACTTCTCTTACTTTATTTTTCTGCAGCCCCCACTTCAAAACACACACACACACAAAAAAAAAGGGGGGGGGGAATATGCCACGACGGAAGGTGGGTGAGGCCAAAAATGTGTTGGGAGTCTTGCAAGGAAGGCGCCTCACATGACAAGTGCAAGGAGTGGTTTGTGAGAGAAGATAAGGAAAAGTAACGCTACGTTTGCTACAAGGCATTCTTTTCTCTCCCTCTGTGTGTGTGTGTGTGTGTGTGTGTGTGTCGCTGCTGTTCTTATCATAGCTTACTTTTGGGAATGAAGGGAAGCGGTTTATTTGCTTTCGTTTTTTGGGTGTGTTCCCCCCCCCCCCATGAGCAATGCTCATATATATATATATATATATTTGATATTTACGAAGAAAAAATTTTTTTCGTTTTTTTTTTTTTTGGTTTGTTTGTTTCCCCGTTAAGAGTCGGGTTTGTAAAGATGATGTTTTTTTTTTTTGTTCAACCAGGGCTGAAGCTTCGCCTCTGCTTCGTGTGCCGTTCATCTTTCGCTGTGGACGCCCTTTGGCTTTTCTCTTCATCCCCACCCCTGATGGTGCTGTGGATTTTCGTGGTAATTATCTATATAAATATATATGCCTCTCTTTCTCTCTATTTGTGTGTGTGTGTGTTATCTCTTTTAATGCCTGCATGCGCTTCTGGCTTGTAGCATTTTTTTCTTTTGACTCCCCCTGACTCCTCGGGCTTCGCAGCCCCGCAATGCTGGGGAACGATGTCATGCGCGGAGCTGCAGCGTTGCCTGCTGCAAACGAGCACAAAGAGAGAGAACAAAAAGAAAAAAAAGTGTTTCTCTTCTCTTTTTCCACGTCAAAATGGACGGGAAACCGTAGCGTTGCAGTGAAGCGGGGGCTGGTGTGTGGAAGGGGTTGGCAGGACAGCGACTGACGGAAGGGGGAAAAAAGCAAAGTGTACATTTCTTTGCATATCGGTGTAAATCAATTCATTAAAAAAGGGGGGGAGCTGAGTGAATATAAGAGGCGGAATGTGGGAGAAAGAGACGGGAGGAAATTACGAATTGGAATTGGCTCATGTATTAAATAGGAAGCGAAAAGACAGGGTGGTGGAGCGAGGAGTGGTAATTGTTAAACATGGAGAGGGTATCACTGGAAGATGGTGTGGGTGTGTTTCAAAAGTAGAGGCAACACACGCTGATGTGGGGAGATAAAAGAATGATTTAATGTTTCGTTTTTTGTTTTGTTTTTTTTTTTACGTTGAACTTGCCTTTTTTTTTTTTGAGCCTCTTATTTTTGGTTTTTTTTTTTTTTCTATTTATTAAAAATAAATTTATTTTGCTGCTTTCATTCCCCCCCCCTTTTTTTTTTGTTTGTTCATCTTTGTAATTTTTTTTTGTTTGTTTTTTTTCTTTGCTGCGTTTAGTTTGGGTTTTTGTATATTTGATTGTGTTCCGATGCGTATACCCGTGTACTCCTGCAGTGGGTCGTGTTGCAATGCAATGGTGAAACATGAGACTCGAAAGAAATGAGGATGAGAGGCGCTGGAGTAGAAGTCAAAGGTAGGATTTTTTTTTTTTGAGTTACTCTCTTATTATTATTGTTAACGTTGTTTTTGCATTCCGTAGTTGCTGGATTTTAGTTTCTTTCCGAAACATTTCCGTATCTTTTTTTTTTTTCGGTGGAGGGGCAATGGCGCCGCACACATATAAATAAAACATCGTTAGCAGCAACAACATATCCTCCTCCCGGGAAGGGGGAGGGGGGGGGGGGTAAAAAAGAAGAGAAGAGAAGAGAAGAGGGAGGGATGGAGGGAGAAAAAGGGCGTTTTTATGTTGCATCAATGGTGAACTACGGTGAAGAGGGTGTTCATGCCGCACCCATCCCACTCCCTGCATCATATACATATATATATATATATATATATATATGTATGTATTGAACACACACTAAATCAAGAAGAGAGCTCCAAAAGTATATTCTCTTCTCTCTCCCCCTTCTCTTTCTCTTTTTTTTTTTTCCTCTCTCTCTCCTTACATATTTATATATAAATATGTACCTGTACAGTTGCGTACAAGTGCACACAGTGAATGCTTCTACCTCCCGCTGTATCCATCATTTCTATCTCTTTTATTCATTGCCCTTTTTTCTGTTGTTGTTTTCTTTCTTTTTGTTGCCAACAGGTGTTAGCAACAAAAGGTGCACACATATACACGTACATACATTTAAAAAGAAAAAAAAAAGGACGCATACATACATTCTTTAAGGAATCTAAGCAGTCCGAGAGTGGAATTTTGGTATCAGGATATTTTTATTGGTAAAAAAAGGGGGGGCTGTGGGAGAGAGGCTGCACACACAAAAAAAAAGGGGAACCGAACGGAAAACCCGACTGTAGCGAAGACAGCAGAGGCGGTGAAGAGACAAGGCAGAGAGCGAAGGGGGGAGGTGGAGAGAAAAAGGTTCAGCGCAAAGTGTGTAAGGGTGGTTTATACATCATTCTACACATACGAGTACAGAAGGGGCATAAAACGGGAAGACAGTGAGTGGGAGAGAGGCACACACTCACTGAGAGACAGGGAGCAAACAGAAGCTAGTGTGTGTAAGCAGCAGAAAAACAGAGAAGGGAAGGGGGGAAAAAACGCGGGGAGTGGGATTTTTTTTCTTTTGTGTGTTTTTCTCTAGGCAAAGGAGCAGTGAAAGGAGGGAGTATCTGTGAGGAGGTGGTGGGGTGGAAAGCGAAGAGGAGAGGTTCTAAGACCGCCGACTGAAAAGGAAAGTGGAAAGGCAAACGAAGCCGAAGAGCGAAGGGGGAGGAAAGAAAGAAAAAAAAAAAACGAAAGAAAGGTGAGAGGAGAAGGAAGAAGAAAAAGAAAAGAAAAAAAAATAAGTATGGGGGGTGTGCCGTCTCGTGAGGCGACAACTATTTACTCTTATTTTAGAGGAACATATGAAATTGGTCTTATTCCCCTTACGAAGGCGTTTTTTGGTAGCCCATGTAAGGCAGATGACGACTCTCCTTCCGGCATGACGGCAGCAGCTCATCGGGAAAGTACAGAGGAGCTTCGCCGCCAGTTTGTGCTCATGCGTAGCGATCCGGCAATCGTGTACGCTAACATGCGTAAGAAAATGTCAGTGTCATGGTCAGATCTCCTATCTAATGGATTCACAGAGAACGATCTTGATGCTTTTTTGGAAGAAGTAGAAGAAACTCTCTACAACACCGATGCGGAAATGGTGGCGGACAGTCAGCGTCCCCTTATCCCCGTTCCCTGTGCTCTTTGTCTTGCATGCAAAGATGGGCAAGAACGCTCTGGGTGTTTCTCCTGGAACGGGCGGAGTATTGTCATTATTGGATACTTTGGCTGCATGACGAACCACCTTTGCACCGCGTTTAAGGTGAAAAAGGGCAAACATTCGGTGAATGCTACTGCCCCAGGGTCTGGGGTATGTAGAAGCGCTTTCAATGGTGATAGTAGCAATAGCAGCAGCACTAGCAGTCTGTACGAGGAAACGACCAAGGTTCAGCTTTTTCTGAACGCTGCTGTGCTTTCTTCCGCTGGTGACAGAACGCTAGAGCGTGTCCTTGTCTTGGCAGCCGTCATGTTGCGCAATCAGTACCTTGATTCTGTCTTCCACGCTCTTCATCCGATGGAGAGGTCACTCTCTAATTCAACTGGGTTTCTAAATATTAGTGGTAGTGTACTAGAGGGGCCCCCTTTCTCTGTCATTGATACGCCATCTACAGATTGCATGAGCAGTAGTAATAATGCATCTACCCAACATCTCAGAGAGGAAGTGCTTCGTGTCTTGGAAAATCGACTCCGCTACCTCATCATAAATGTGGAAACTGCTGCGGATAACTACTCTTCCCTAAAGTCCTTGACAGAGAATGTAGCCTTTCTGCAGTGCCAAACGACGGTGAACCCTAATTTGTGTGATTTGCACCTTCCTCGAGTCCTTCTCGACGGAACTTGCTGTGCTTCAACTCGTGAAGTTGACTGCAGAGACCGTGAGGAAACTGAGACAAGTCATCCAGAAGATTATACATCACCAAACTCATCCGGCGATATAACAGCTCCGACGATGACGACGGCGACAGCCCCTGCAGCGAAGATAACAGAAAAGAATGAGAATCAGATGATTTCAGCAAACAAGAGAGATGGAGATACAAGCTATGCCGCGTCACATGATGAAATTCCCATGCCACTCTCAAAAGAAGAACGCGCGACTAATGCGAATGGTGTCTCAGAGAGCGAGGATATCTCTCTGGTGTCGGGGCAAAACGGAAGTAGGCCGCACTCGTTTTTTGATGAAAATGCTTCTCTGGAGTTAGTTTGCCTCCGCTTTATGCCAGGATACGTGACACAAGCCATCATGTGGGCCTCAAGTCTTCTTACCTCCCCCACACGGCTCGCAAACGGTAAATGGGTACAGTACAAACTAAAGGATGAAAGTGATGAACTCCGTCAGACACTGCATGGAAGAGATTCCATTGTGGCTGCGTGGCGTGAAGAGTGCAAAGACATCTCTAGTGCCTATATGGGCGATTCTACACTAACGTTGCTGCGCCATGTGAGGTTTCTTCAAAAAGAGGTGGAAAGGGCCCGGTCGATTCCAGTAGGCTCGTGGGCAAGTGAAGATTTGATGCAGACACGAGAAGGTCGTACATGCGCACTGCACCGAACGTCATTTGGTACCATGTTGGTAGGTATTCGTAGCCGTCGTGAAGGAACTGATGTACGGAGACAAGATCAAAAAAAACATTTGCTCCGTGAGACGAACGCTCGCGCGAGTGATGTTAATGCTTCGTCCTACCACACATTTCCTCATGACCCTAGATCATTTACTGGTACTCGATGCTTCAACCCATGTCAAGCAAATAATGTGGCTGCTGGATCGACTTCAGGAATTACTTCTGTTGATGCAGGGCACACTTCGTCCTCCTTCTCTAGATGCAGAGGATTAGGAGGAACATTTCCGCCCCCGATGTGCGGTGTTGGGCCAAGTGGTTTCATGACCTCATTACCTTTTGCTCCGCCTATGCAACCTTCATCAAATCTCTCAACTCTGGGAAATTTTGGGCCAGGTGCTGTGATGTTTCCCTATTTACTGAGTGCCGCTGGAGATACTTCAAATATGGAACGAAAAAGGCAAACCGAATCCCTTTCTACGTCAGTACCACCACCACTGTACCAACCTATTTCAGCCGCGTCAGTGTCAAACGCCTTGGCAAACGTAAGTGGTAGCAAAGGGAGCGATAATAATCTTGGAAGTAGTCTTCTTTCTTCTTCCCTTTCGACCACTGCTGCTACTTCAGCTTCCGCCTCCGCACCACCCAACACAAGAATGCAGGTTCCACCCTATCCGTATATGCTTGGTAACACGTCAACTGCATCCCCTGGCGGAGCCATCCTCACTGCAGGGCCTGTGCCTGCTGCACAGCAACAGTTTGTCTTAGTTCCCCAAGGATCTGGGGGTGTACCTGTTCTCATGCCATTCGCTACATCGACCCCGCAGCAATCGTCTTTTATGCCCCTTTATGGCTATAATCCGTACGGCACCGGTGGTAACCCTCAGGTCGCGATGTCCTCCTCGACAACACAAACATCAGCCCCATCGTGGGCCCTACCACAACAAGTCTGTGGGAGTGCCAGTGGGGTTGCTGTTACCGGTAATGGCCAGATGCCCAATTACGTGTACTATCTTCCTACACAGTAGTGAGGATGGGAGTTTGGATTTTGTGAGAGTGTATGTATGTGTGTAATCTTTATTACAAGAGTCCGACCCTATTTGGGGTGTTTTCTTTTCTTTTTCTTCTTTTACCATCTTTGACCAGTGTGTGTTTTCATCACTGAAGGCAATAGGAGGAGGAGGAGATTGTGATACTGGTTGTTGTTTGTTTTTTGTTTTGTTTTCTTTGGGAGGGGGGGGGAGGCAAGAGGTGTAATTGTGTGTGTTTGTGCGTGTGTTTCCGTCTCTACTTTAGACAAATAAACGCGGTGAATGTTGTTCCATGACTTGCTCCCATCCATGTGCACCTTTGTGTTACTGCCCTTTGTGAGAAACTCGACGAAAAAGGGGTATCGATGAACAAAAATGGATTCCTTTTTCCGCTAAGTGAAACGCTTGACAGCTTCCTCTCCTGGAATGGTGTGCATCTGTCAGAGTACACGACGCCGAGAGAAGGTGGTGCGGTGAATCAACAACAAAACGAAAGGGAAGAGGAAATGAAGGACGTAATGCCAAGAAGGAAAAGGGGGAAAAAAAGTGATAGGAGAAGTAAAATTGAACACGAAATGATGACCTGAGAACCAAAAAAGAGAAAAAAATAATAAGAAAAATTATTAAGGCTCTTGCCTCACCCCAGAAAGAAGATGTGAAGCGCTGAGGGTTTGGGAACGAGTCTTGTTTCAATTTTTTTGTGCCGTATTTTCGTATTGTGTTGTTGTCTCTTTTTAAGAGGTGCTAGTGGAGGAGACGGGCAGAGGGGGAAGGGGTCGGGCTTCACCCCCATTCCTTGCTTTTTTCGCTTTTGCTTTCCCGTGCCTTTTCACTCTGCGTGTATGTGTGTGTGTGTGTGTGTGTTCATTTTTCATTTGAGACCCGTATGCGAATTTTGGGTATTTTTTTTTTCCTTGGAGGGGGGGGGGGGGGCGGTTGCTTGGTTGGGTTTCTTTTTTTTGTTGCTGTTTGGCAGCTTTGTGGTGGGTTGCATCTTGACAATTTTTACTGCTTGAGTTCTTGTGTGCTGATGGTGAGTCGAGGAAATAGAAAGCAAAGGAGGGAATGACGTGAGTTTCTCTCTGTGTGTGCGTTTCTCGCTCCCCCTGCTATAACCCTTTTTTCCGTATCACGGCTCCGGGGTTCTTATCGTCGTTTTTTGTTCTTTTTTTGTGTGTTGTTGTTGTTGTTGTTGTTGTTGTTGTTGTTCTTTTGGTTGTTTTCGCGCTGCCCGCATGGGGGAGGGTGAGAAGTGCCTGTTTGTCCACTGCACACACACCCTTCGTTTCTTTCCGGTGTTGTCAGTGGCAGACTGTGCGCATATGTATTGAAACGTACGGTATGCACACGACATTATATACACTGTATGTGATGTTCTGTCTACGTGTGTCTGGTGACTCCGCTGCTTCGGTGACGGTGTTTGTGTTTTCTGTTTGATTGTTTGCATTTTTGGTTTTTTTTTTTTTTTTGTGGATGTTGAAAAGGAGGAGTTGGTTTTGTGTGCTCTTCTCTTTCCTTCTCCATTTGTTCCCCCCGCCCCGCCCCCCAAAAAAAAAATTTTTTTTTTTTAAATCATTTCGTGTGTTTTTTTCTCTTGTCGATGTTTCGCCACTTCTTTTTGGTTGTTGTTGTTGTTGCGGGTTTTTTTTTTTTTTGAATGGTAATAACAATAATAATAATAATATTATTATTATTACAGGTGGTGATGGTGTTGGTGTTGGTTTATTTCTTTTGTTGTTTCTTTGTTTTCTTCTGCGACTGCCGTGTGTTGGCACGCACACATGTGCGCCTTGTTTTTATTCTCCTGCCCCTGCTGAACGGCGGCAAAGTGCACACCCCCTTCAATCCATGGCGGGTGAGGCGGTGCGTCCCGCCTCAGTCACCCTGCGTGTGTCCCCCCCCCCTCATCCAGCCACCTATTTTGTAACTGATGCAGCCAAAATTAACTCATCTGATTTCATGCATCGCACACACACACACATATATATATATATATATATGCGTGTGTATATGACATGCACCTGGGGTGTACAAGCACTTACACACACACATACACAGAAGTATGTATGTGCGTAGCGCCTTTGTATAAATGCACGTGTGTTTTGTTCTTTACCGGCTCATACAGATAAGTGGGGGGTGTGGACACGATACAAATGTGTACCGAGAGAGAGTGTGTGTGTAACGTTGGAGGGTTTAGAGAGGTTAGGGAAGATTGGTGTGATGCAGTGTAGTGTGCGACATGACACTTCCACACCAAATATCTTTCATACGCACACACGGAGAGAGAGATCACCACCATCAATGCGACGCTGGTGCAAACAGAGAGGGGGGGGGGGGGGTAATGAACTATTTTTCGTTTCCGTTTATTCTCCCTTTATTTGTGTATGTGTCTTTCTTGTCTCGTTACACAAGACGCCTACCTGTTCTGTTGTTACTTTCGCCTTTTTCTCACCCACATTCACCCCTGCCCTTATTTTTTTTTGTTGTTGTTGTTTTTGCTCCACCGGCTTCTCTCTCTTCCCCCACCCCACCCCCTTCTTTTCGCAAACCCACTGCCCCTCTTCGTTTTTTTTTTGTGTTTTCTCCTTTTCATTGCTTCTTTGTTGCTGTATGCATCCCTACTTATTTATATGTCTCTCTGCCTGTTTTTGTTTTTCCTCTTGTCTCATTTTTTTTTTCTCTGTTGTTATTTTCATTTGTCTTCTTTTATTTTCTTTCACTTCCCCCCCACCCCCTTTCAAACTCTTTTTTTTTTTTGCGGCGCTTACTTCAGTCTCGTATTTTTCGGCATCTTCATTTTTATCCCCCCACCCCCTCTTCCACTTAGTGAATGTTTTGACTCTTCCATTATTTCTTTGTTTTGTGGTTGTTGCTTCTGGTTGGTCGTCTTTTTTTTTTTTTTGTTTCCCCGTCTTCGCTCTTCTTGTTTTTTTTTTCTTCTTTTTTTTTATTTGGTGCTTCTTTGGCTTTCCATCCATCAATCCTAAATATATATTCATTTTATATATATACATGTACGCTAACTTATACACTCAGATAATAATGTTCATGATGTAGTGTCTGTGTGCAGCTGCTGAATTCCTTCTCCTACGCGTATGTATGCAATGTGTGTATTTATTTCTCTTTATCTGACTGTGTGTGTGTGTAAAGGCACTCTCCCCTCTTTTTTTTTTTTCGCTGCGGAGATCGGATCTCGTTGTTGTTTTGCCGATCCCCCCAACACATCAACAAACACACACAGCGGCAATGGTTTTTTTTTTTGTTTTGTTTTTAATGGTAACAAACACGATGATGTCGACATGCAGAGACTCGTAAAATTATGGGGAACAGCAGAGAATTGGGGGGGGGATCTTCACCCCCCCCCCCCCACGCACCTACGCAGCGAAACTGGTAAGCTATGTGTGTATTCTGTATTGTTGACATACATGCGTGTATACATGCCACGTCTGTCTTTCGTTTGGTTGGTTGAGTTTTCTTTTTTATTTTTATTTTTGTTGATTTCTCACTTACTTTTTGTTTTTTCTCCCATTTTACTAATCCGCACACAGGCAGACAGACAGAAACGCGCGTGTGTATGTACGCTCATTTTTTTTGCTCTTATGTTGCCTCTGGTTGGTGGTTTGTGTTTTTGGCGTCCCCCCCGTAACGGGTTGTTTTGGTGTGTTGTGGTTGCGCTGCAGCCCCTTTCGTTGTTGTTGTTGTTGTGGTTGTTGTCATGCTCTGCTTGCTGTGTATATATGTATATGTGTATGTACATAGGACTGCGTGAGTTTTTTTTTTTTGTGGTTTCTGCTCGGCCGACTCTTCAGCACCGGTTGGTGTCCTTTCGATTGGGTCCGGCGATGCATGCCCGTCTCTCTGTTGGGGTTCTCCTTTTTTATTTTTATTTTCTTCTTCACTGCTCCTCCGTCGTGCTGTTCACATACCCGTCGCAGTGGTGGCGGCACTTGACGACTGTTGCAACGTATAGTGCAGGTGCGTCTGTTGATCGGCACGGAACAGTTAGACTCGGCCAGTCTTGAAGAAAATCTTCTGCATATAAAGGGAGTGCCTGAAAGGCAAAGCAAGCGCAATGCGGTAGTGAAACGATGATGCAAAAAATTTAAAAAACACACAATTTCTTATTGTCTTGTCTGTGGTTTCAGCTCTCTATTTTTTTTTTTTTCACACACCCCTTTGCTTTTTGTTTGTTTTGCACTCATGGCAGGCACACACTCAGACGTATATATAAGTATACGCAGAGGATGTTAATGTGTATGTGTGCCATGGGTGTGATACTGAAGATGGAGTGCTGAGGAGGAGAAAAAACCTAAACGAATGAAAAGATATGTGAAAAAAGACAAATTAAGGGTCGACAGAAACGCGTGATGAAAGAGGTAAAGCAGAAGATGAATGCAGCAAGCAAGTGCAGCTGCATCATCATGCAATCAATCAATCAACGATATCACTGCAAGTGCCACAAGTACCCGAAGGAGGATGTGGGGGTGGGGTGTCGTATGCCTCTTCCTCCTCCAGCACCACCATCAACCCGCCAAGCAACAACATCAATAATATACTTATATATATATATATATATATGTGTGGGTGGGTGGGTGTTGTGGTTTTTTCCCTTCGGTTTATCTGTTTCACTGCCGCTGCTGATGGTGGTGGTATAACTCTTCATTTTACCGCCACTGCTTGCCGCCATTCCGTCTTCAAGTGGTAGGGTTTTGCCTCTGCCTACTTCCTAGCGGCTGCTAGCGCTAGTATGATGTGTACCACATACTTCTACTTCACTATCCGTTTCTCATTTCTGCTCTTAATCCCCTCCACATACAATCCAAACCAAGTGCACATGCATATACGTATACGTATATACATGTGCAAACAAATGCCGACAGAGACGGATTCATGCTCATCCACATTTGGTTTCTTCTCTCTTTTTTTTCTTCTCTCTCTCTCTTTTCTCCTCCTCCTTATCATCCTCCTCGTTTCTCAATAAATTACATCCATCACGATATCAGCGTATTTCTTTCTCGCTCCCATTTTTCTCTTTTTTTTTTTTTGCGTGTGCGTGTAATTATTTTATTGCTTCCTTTTTTGTTGTTGTTGTTGTTGTTGTTGTTGCTGTTTGCTTCTTCGTGGCGCACACGCACCGAGTGCGAGGGAGATGCGTTCGGTGCGGCATCGCATACGACGCGTGTATGCGCGGACAGCAACAGGAGACCGCGTACATGTATATATATATATATATATATATATATATATACATATATACATACATGTGTGTGTGTGTATCTACGTCTACGTGATGAGACTGGGCGAGGAACACCGAAGGAAAGAAGGAAAAAAAAAATTTTTTATCTTTAATTTCAGGATGGGAGAATTATGTCGCGTGTGTGTGTGTGTGTGTGCAACAACAACAACAACACAGAAGCGATGAGCCAATAAATAAGCAAAATTAAGTAATTTGATTTAACCCCCGGAAAAAAAAAAAAAGAAAACGAGTGGGGCCTTAAAAAAGGAAGAAAAAAATATATAAATAAACCAAAGAAAAGTGTTTCGGTGTTTCATTTACTTCATTTGTACGTGACCAAGTGTGCCGTTCTGCGTTTATTTTTATGGTTCTTTTTTTTTTTGTTTGTTTGTTTTTTTCTTTCTTTCTTGCTCCTGCTGCCGTTGGTGTTGCTGCGAGTAAATTGGTGATGATGTTTGCGTTGTCTCAGCACTCTTTTTTTTTTTTCCTTTTTTTTTTATTATTGTTATTATGAGGAGGAGGGGTGGTTACTGTTGTGGTTTCTTTCTTCTCTTATCTTCTTGCAGTCTTCTGTGCGTATGGGCTGCTGCGGTGCGGCTCATTGAGGCGATACGAAAACTTCAAAGGGTGCGCAACCCCCCTTCCCCCTTCCCCGCAACGGAAAAAAAAAAAAAAAAAAAGAGAGGGGGAAAAGAAAGATAAAGACGTACGCTTTTGAGCGCGGTGTATCAGATTATATTTTTCGGGGGGGGAGGGGTGGTGGAAGAAAAGAAGAAGTGGTTTGTGTTTCTGGTGTTTAACACAAAACCGTAGATTTATTTTTATAATTTTGACTCTATTTATATATAAATACATACATATTTAAGTGACACGCACTTGAGGTTAGGGAAGGAAAAATGTACTTTTTTCCGATTTTTTTTTTTCTCTTCTTGTTTGAGGTGTGCTTTTGTTTCCCGATTTGCATTTGTGTGTTATTGCCATCGTTACACGTAGCCGTGGTGTTTTCAAACGTGCATGTTTCCCGTTGGCATCCAGAAATGATTTTTTTTTTTGTGTGTGGGGGGGGAGGGAGGAGGAGGAGGGGGGGATTGCCATCCCTGCTGCACGCAACTGGTCAATGTGATGTACCGTTATGGATATCCTTCCAGCAATATATAAAAAAAAAAAAAGAAGTTAGTGAATAAAAAAAACCCTCCCCCTCCTCCTCCTCCGTTGGTGTTTTTCTGCTCGTGAGGGAGGGGGGCTGGCGCGCTCTTCTCTTCGTGTGGTTTCTACTGTTTACAGCTCTGCCTTCCCGTTTTGTTATCCCCCTTCCTTCTTGGACCAATCCTGCGTGTTTTGTTTTTTTTTGTTTTTTCTGTTGTTGTTGTTGTTGTTTCTTTTTCTGCGCCACGTACTCATTTTTTTTTTGGGTGTGTTTTCCATTTTTTGACTACTTGCCCTTACGCCTTGCTCCTCGAATTTCTTTTTTTGATGCTTCTGTTCTCGTGTGGATGGCAGTTGAGTCTCTTTTTTTTTCCCTGTAGTGCGTTCCTTCGTCATTGGGTTTTGTTTGACCTGCCAGCCTTTCGCCACAAGGGGTCCGCTAGAATCTCCTGTTTCCCCCCTCTCCTCTTTTCTTCTTTCTTTCTTTCTTTCTTCCCCCCCTTTTTTTTCTGACTCATGCGGTGCGGTCCGACTGGTCTGTTGGCGTCTTCCCGAGTGTTTTATTTTCCCTTCGAAGGAGAGAGAGGGAGAGTGTAAGCTCCTGTTGTTCGTTTGCCTGTTATGATTACCTCCACGCCTTCATGTCACTTTTTTTTTTTTTTTTGGGGGGGGGGGGGTATGTATGTATGTGCGTGTGTATTTCGAGGTGGTTGTTTTGGTTTATCTCCGTTTCTTCTTTGATATGCGCACCACATTTTAGCTGGTGCTTGGTGTATTCCACTTTTCTTCGAGTCGACACAACCCTCCCATTCCTGCGCAAATGCATCACAGGGGGCATGCTATGACGGTGAACGCTCTCAGCTTTCGGGCACACACACATACGTGGCATAGCGTCCCAGTGTGTATGTATGTGTTTACTGCAAGGATTGGGGTGTCACTCCGATGCGGTTTTCACAACGAGAGAGAGAAGGCCCTGCATAAAATTTCATGCGGAGATCTAACAGCAAAGAAAAAAAAAAAAACGAAAAATTTTTTTTCTTTTCTTTGGGTTTTCGTTGCTCTTTCCATTTATTACTTCTGGCAGTGGTGCCATCTTTTTGGGGTTTCTTTTTTCGTTGTTATTGTTGCGGTGGTGGTGGTGGTGGCTGGGTGGGTCAGTTTATTTTATTATCTTTGTTTACGTTTTTTTGTTTTTTTTTTCTTTTCTGGTTTGGTGCACGGCACGCAAACCGAATGGCGTTTGCTTGCAGAGTGTATTCACTGCATTATTTACCCCAATCGCTATGCCGGATGTTGTGCCGTGGCAAGACGAAGAAGGGCGGCGACACACAACGGCGTTGTGTGTCATCATGAGATGCCGCTCATGCGGGGTAGGGAAGAGACTGTGAGGGCCACCACCAGAAACGAAAGAGGTGGGCTCGGGAGCAGCAGCGTGACGGCATTGGGGAAGTGGGGTGTGATGGTGAGAAGGCAAGGAGGAACAAGAACGAAAAAAAAAAAAGGGGGCCCGTATACGAACAAGAGCCACGACGAGCGAAGGAAAAGTGCGGAGCCGAGGGGGAGGGGGGTGTTTGTGGTGAAATGCGTGAGTTCTGATATGTGCGTCTTTCATTCCAGACAATAAAGTGAAATGAACAAAGAAGAGTGCAAAGACACCATGGAGGACGGTGATGATCGGGTGGATCTACGCGGTGAGTGTTTCTCATTTTTTTTTTTTTGTTATTGTATCGATTTCGAGACAAGAGGGCTCAATCAATGGATTATTTGAATTACCCATTCACTTAATGGAGGACGTGGCTAATGCTGTTGATAACAAAATAAACCCGAAAAGATGAAACAGGCGGTGAAAGGCGGCAGCAGCAGCAGCAGTATATATATATATATATATATATATATATATGCCCGGTTTTCTTCCACCCTGTCGCATAGGGGCGAAAGGGAGGGCCTCTGCGTGTGTAGCATTTTGGCGCAAGACGCTCATTTGTCCCTGCGCCTGCTCTTCTTTTTTTTTCCTTCCCTCTGCCCATATTTCCCCAGCCGATTCACTCGGGGTGGGATGCAACGACAAAACAGAAGTGGTCTCGGAGCTGGAACGTAATATATACCGTTCTCTGTTCATCCGTCAAACGACCAATTTTATCTCTCAACGTTTATTTTATTTTTCTTTTGGTTTCACTTAATTCTCCCACACCCCCATCGGAGTGCGCCAACACACACGCAAACAAACCTGCAACCCTGAATGCACGCACGTATGCATGTCTCTACATGGCAGTCGCAGCAAATACATATATATATATATATATATGTATATATGTATGTCTTCGATGGTGAAAAGAAGAAGAAAAACGTGTACACCGAGACAAGATAATGGAGTTGCAGGCAAACCAACAGAGGAAGAATGAAAAAAAAAAAATGGGAATAAAAGAGAGAGAGGGAGAGGGGAGGCATAAAAACAAACAAAAACGATATTATATTATATACTTTTATTTATACCCATCTTGTTCATTTATTATTCCTGTACACGTTGTTGGGGGGTCTCAAGCTGCGGAATTGACATTTCATCTTTATATTTTGTTGCACCTCCATTACATTTCTTTAACTTTCATTTGCCATTTCTTCTCCCAGCTCTTTTTTTTTGTCTTGTTTCTAAATTGTACGGAAGAAAGAAAAGAAAAAAAAAAGGGTGGTGGAATTTGGTTTCTGACAGCCTGTCGCATATGGAAAGTGTATCAATACCACAACTGCCCTTAAGCAGTGACGATGCGTACCTTCAGCAACATGGTGTCTTTGAGATCGTTAACAGAATGACAAGTGATATTGCTGAGCAGAAACCAGTGGACTACATTGCCTTCATGCTACGGTGGTTGGAGAATGCCATGACAGGGGCGAAAGAAGGAAGCAGCAATGAGCCACCGTTAGATTGCGATGTGTTTGGAACATCGAGGAAACAACCCTCTTCTGAAGACTGTTCTTTTTCTGGAAACGCCATCTCGGACAACGAAAACACCCAGCTTCTTCAACTTGCTGTATTTGCACCAGTCAGGGAGCCTGAATTGGGTATTTTGGGCACCAAGAAGGAGGTCCTCTCTGGTGGTGACGATAGTGGAGTCACACGAGACGGCGAACATGTTTTACAGGATAACGAGGCACAGAAGAGTGATTCTTCCATGGAGAATTGTAAGAACTTTGACAAGTCATCCATAAGGACTCCGGAAACGGGGGGAGGTTCTCATGGTTCTCTCAAACAGGATGCGCTTCTTCCCTCCACAAAGCAGCTGATGAATGTTGTGCAACTCCTTCCACCGAGTGAACACACAGCGGCCCTCGTGTTTCTGGAAGGATTGCTTGACAAAAAATGCAATTCGATAAAATCGACTCGCGTGCCGCTTGGTGCAGAAGTATCGCAAGCCACCACAGTGCAACAAGAGGGCGATGGGCGGATAACCGAAAGCATTATCCCTTCCCCTGTCAGTCCAAGTAGCTATGAGGCTGCAAACAGAAAAAAGGGGAGTCGATTCGCCTCCGCACACCTGCAGGATGTTGTAAATGACGCACTGACAGCCAGCATTTTTCTTCGAGAATTATCAAATGGCGAAGAGGGTATCGGGGAATCATCGCAGCAAGACTGCAACAAGACCCCCTCCCCTTCTTTCTGTCATGTGCACTCTTTTGCAGGAACCAACTTCACCACAAAAGATTCATCACTATCTCGGGAGCTCTGTCTGCCTACTCCGTGCAGGGATTCACTTTTAGAAGAGTCCCCGCTTCCATTGGCCCTTAAAAAACTCTCCGGGACCTACTCGGGGCTGGGATCTTCCGAGATCAGTCTCTCCAAAAGGTGCTCAATTGTGCCAGAGGAGGAATGCAAGGCGATGCTGAAAAATATGAACACCCATGAAGATGAACTGGACGCGGCACGGAAAGGCATTGCAGTACATGACTTATTCTATGGCTGCAATGAAACGCAGATGGAGTGCGTTATTCGCAGCATGGTGCGGCGCGTCTTGAGTGCCGATGAATTGTTTCTCTATGAAGATGCGCTTATGTTTGTCTGCTCTGGAACGCTTGCATTAGAGCGTGGGGATTCTCTGCTACGACAATTATCACCGGGGGAGTGTTTTGGCTGGTTGGACAAGATGCGTGATAGCGAACTGCATAGCCCGATATATTTCCGCGCCTTGTCAGACGCCGTTGTGTTGTCTATTCAATCTGAGAACTTCCGTGTGATCGAAGATAATGAAAAGGAAATGCGGCGCTCTATGTTTCTAATGTTTATCAGAGAGTCCCCTCTTCTTTCTATACTCCCCTCTGGTGAGTGTCGACGGTTGGCATGTTCTTTTCGAGTGCGTAATTTCGATACAGGATCGGTGATTATGCAACGTGGAGAGCCGGTTGAGTGGGTTTCTTTGATTATGAGCGGTACTGTAAGGAGAATTATACATGATGAAAAGAAATATGTGGATGCTTCAGAAGGATGCAATGGGGAAAGTGATAACAGCCACAGCATCAATTGTGAGACCTCAATAGACCTTATGAAAGGATCTGTTATTGGGGATCTTGAGCTTCTCTTCTGCTCAAAGCTAATCTTAGACGCTGTGGCGGTTACAAATGTGACAGTGGCGCGGATACACATGGTGTACTTCCAGTCAATTGTTTCAAGACAGATCATGGAGGATATGAAGTGCGTCGTGGCGAAAAACCCGGATAATGCTCTGCTTGCCTCACAGTTCCCACCCGAGTTGTTACAGGAGATAGGGCAAGTTGCAAAACGTGATAATGTGCATCCCAAAAGAAAATCAAGCTTATCTGTTACTCAACGCACTTCCTCAACCTCACAAGCGCTGACCATCCCGAATTCAAGAAGATGGACTGTTGTGGGTACAGAAGGGAAATCGTGCCTTCGGGCCAGGCGTCGTTGTGTACGCTCTTCAGGGGAGATTGTGTATGCCGGTAAACAAAATCATTACCGGTTTCCCCTTTGCGCCATCGAGTCATCCAATACAGTCATGATCGCGGTTGTTTTAGACGGCACTATCATTCGATGGAACAATGTGGCGGATCGTGTCACGGGGTTTTCTCAGCATTATGTTCTTGGACAGTGCATTTTTTCATTCCTAGTGACCGAGGCGGCGAGGGAAAATATGCGAAACCAGCTTCAACAGGCAGCGAAGTTTGCTGGGAAATGGGATGGCTATGTCTCTGCTGGTCTTTCTTCCCCACGAGCCTATCGTTTCCGGCAGGCTTCAGCCCTTTATCATGTACATCTTTTTCTTAGCGTCGTTCCGTCGTGTGTTGAATCATCTGGTGAAGTGATGCTGCTTGTAGGCCGTAAGGAGGAAAGTCATGCAGGGGGAAATTACATGGAGGATGCGGTGCAGTGGATGAAAAACGTTCTTCGGCCTCAGTTGAGAGCGTTCCAGAAACGTGTGGAAATCCTCGAGGCTAAAAAATGGGAAATCTCTCCCGAAGACGGGAAACGGCTGCATGGTCATATGGAGGCATGTAATCGGCTAATGAAGTATTACCTACAGTTGTCTAGCCTTAATATGGAGTCTATGAACGAGCTGTGGAAGCCTATTCGTCTTTGCCACATGATCCAGAAGTTTACATGGGAAGTGCTTCCGTTAATTCACGCTGCTGGAAATCGTTTTACCACTACTATTGACGAGGTATTCTCAAGGGAAGAAGTGTTTCTTCATGTGGAACATGTGCTAGAGGTGCTTCGACGTGTGGTGTGCAGCGCTAACGACGCTGGATCAAATATATGTATCTCTATGGAAGTTGAGGCTACTCCGGCCGCGGCATCTTCAAGATTATTGTCACCGTCAGCTCCACCAACCGTAAGCAAGAAGGGTAGCCTTGCAGTGGACACTGAGCGATTTTCAAATATCGCCATTCCACTATTTACTACACAACCATCAGCGCAGTCCACCGAATCCACAAAAGGTAATGACGTTACTACGGCTGGGAGTAGCATTGCTTTGGGGTTGGAAGATGTGTGGATCTGTGCAACGAAACCTCATCGGCGTGTAATCGATGAGTCCGCCTCGTTTTCTATGCGGCATATTCGCATTATTGTAAGCGATAGTGGAACATGGATAAACTCTACATACGAAGCACACTCTGGTGGTGAAAAGAAGAAAAAGGCTATGGGGATGCTGAATTCTCCAGAATATGCACGAAATGATGCAGATGAAAAACTTAGCAAACGACGTGTCATGATCCTAAAGGAATGTGCAGGGCTTGTTTCCACCATGGGTGGTAATCTGATGTATGAAACTACCCCGTGTGCTGAGCTGCACAACACGGTCAATATCGAATTGCCACTGCTTCCTGTGCCGTGGTCGGATGATGGTGATGGGAGAGTTGACTCATTTTCGCCCATTGCTGCTCGTACACTCACTGTGGTTGTTGCGGATGGGGATGCAAAGAAGCGGAACGATCTTTGCCAGTTGTTGTGGGCGCGCCGACATGCCGTTGTACCTGTCACATCCCTCTCTGAGGTGATGAAAAAGGTGGAGAGCGGTGGGGCTGACATTCTTGTCATCGACCCGCGACATCTCGAAGCCACTGGGGAGGAATTCGCTGCACTAAGGGACGGTGCCACCCCTCTGGATGCACTGCGATACCAGACGCGCCTCGTTGTGATATTATACGCTGACGACTTTAGCGACTGGCGTGCACAAAAATTGATTGAGTGCGCTTATGTCATTGAGCTGCCTATCCCAGCTTCTGCAGCGTTGTTACACTTTGCCTTACATGAGGGGGAGCGGGTGGTGGCCCGCATGCGAGAAGATGAAGAACAGATCGCGCGGCTCCGCATGGCATTCACGCAGTTTCAGCGTGATCGATACAAGGTGGGGCGTTTAATTGGTAGAGGGGCCTTTGGTGAGGTACACGAAGTGGAGGATGGTTTGACCGGTGGCAAGTTGGCAATGAAACGCATGCACCTCAATCAAGGTGTTATGGCCGATGAAATTGCTCAGGAACTACTGGCGATGACTTCCCTTCAGCACGAGAACATCATACACTATTTTTACTGCCAAAAAGAAAGCGACACACGAATTCGAATCTACATGGAGTTGGCGTCTGGCGGCACACTGCAAGAGAAGATTCGGAGTCACGGTGGGCCCCTACCATTGGATGCTATTGTACAACACCTTCGAGACCTTTGTCGCGGCCTTGCCTACCTGCACTCAAAAAACTACATACATGGTGACATTAAAACGGCGAATGCGCTCATTGATCAGCATGGCCGAACGAAGATTGGAGACTTTGGTACAGCAAAGCGGTTGAAACGGAAGACGGACAAAATGTACACAGTGGTGGGTACACCGCAATTTATGGCACCCGAAGTAATTAACGCCGATGCTTCTCAAGGGATAGGATATAACCAGAAGGCTGACATATGGTCGCTGGGTTGTGTAGCGTTGGAGTTGGCAAGCGGCATGTCGCCATTTTCATTCATTGAATGTACGCACGGGATTGGGATTTTCTACTACGTGAGTAAGCTCCGCGACACCCCAGACTTGTCACCGATTTCGGATGGGGATCCTCTTTTGTACTCTTTTGTCAAGTCCTGCCTGAATGTGGACCCCGAGAAGCGTCCTACAGCCGAGGGGCTTCTGTTGCACGATTTTCTTCAGGGAGCGGGTAAAAACACGAGGAACGAACGGCTTTTCCGTCAAGTGGAGATGTTGGAAACATTGAAGCGATACTCCGCCTTCGAACACCAAAGTGATGAAGAGGAAGAAGAGTCATACAGTGAAAGAAGTTATGACATCCACTGTTGCAGGAAGTCGAGAGGGTGTAACAAGGCGTCTCCCTCCAACTGGGAGAGCGATGTAAATGGCTGGAATAACCCGAAGAGTAGGCGTGAGCATCTCCTCCAGGACGAGCGAAATTTTTTCTTCTCGTCGTCCTCTTCCTCTTCCGTCAGTTCGTGTTCTGCATCGAGCGACAGTGGAGGATGAGAACCGAATGCTGCGAAAGAAAAAAAGCTGGGATGCGCCGGCTTACATCACCCTTTTATTATTATTATTATTATTATTATTATTATTATTATTGTTATTATTATTTATTCCTCTCTCTCTATCTCTGTGTGTGTGTTTCAAATTGCGAGACGGGGGGATTAATGTGGGCGCCCACTAAAGCGCAAAAGGAAGGTGATATATAAACTACTGGAGTTAATAATATCGGAACGATGAGTGTGAAAAGGCAGTGACGAGGAGAAAAAGTGCATAGTCCAATAACGACAAGGGAGGGGGAACAAGAAAAAGAAACGTTTCCCTGTATGTGGTTGTGTTTATTTCGTATGCGTGACGACTTAACAGTCCGGACATGTTTCTCCCTTTTCTCTAGGTGCATGTATATACGCCTGTCTCTGTGTGTCTGCTTCAGCTCCTGACAGAGGCGCTGTTTAACGAGGACCATGTGGAAAAAGGGGGAGAAGAATGTAAAGAATAATAATAATAATAATAATAATAATAATAATTTTTTTCTTGTTTTTTTTTTTTTTAAAAAAAACGCCAAACTCTCGAGTGTGAAACGTAAAGTATATGTAGCGATTGGTGAACGTGATTCTCTAACAATTCTGCTGCGAATGAAAACTAAAACATGTGTGTTGTTGTTGCTACTTCTGGTAGAGTGCTGGGCGCATCGCTTGACTCGAGTGATTGAAGAGGAAGAAGAAGAAGAGCAACTGAGAAGCGAAAAAAAAAAGGGGGGGTATCGAAACGGAATGACAAACTGAAGGTGAGGCGCGGAGAGAGAGTGTGTGTAAGTGTAAGTGTAAGTGTGCGGGCGTGAGGAGCGAAACTGGGGGGAATTACAAATCGTGTGAGTGCGTGCAGTTGATTTTTATACCCACCCCCGTCTCATCGCCACGTTGTTGCTCAGGTCCTCTTTTTTTTGTTGTTGTTTTTGCTGCTGTCCCTCAGCATTGGAATGTGCGCAGGTGTCTTTTATTATTATTATTAATCTCTGTTGTTATTGTTAAAAGAATAGTTGGTTTGGTTTGGTTCTTGCACAGTTTTTCTTTTTTTTTTTTGGTCTGTGTGTGTGTGTGTGTGGAGGGGGTTGCTGAATTGCAGGAGTGCTTAACTTTTCTCTTGCTCGTGTGTGTGCGTTCCACCCGTGATTGATACACTTGTTTGCTCCCCGATAACTATGGCGCTCCTTGTCGTAATCATGCAGTTCTCTGACATGCTTTCCATTGCTGTTGTTATTATGTTTATATCAACGATGGCCATGGCATTCTTCTACCATCGTCATTCCTCCTGTCTTTAATTTGCTTGCCACACACACACATACACGCATATACATATGTATGTGTGTGTTTGTGTGCATTTGTCTTTTAGCAATGAGGAAAACTGAAACAATGGCGATAAGGAAACATATAATTAAAAAAAAAAAAGAATGGTATTTAGTTTGATTTATTGTTTCCTACATCCTTAATTTTTTTTTTTCTTTTCCCCTTCCGTTTTCTGCGGTTGTTTTCATTTATCCCTCCCTCCCACTTTGGCATTGCCTTCCCTGGGGTTGCTGCACGTGTGGGTTTTGGTATTAACATTTTTACTCTCAGGCGTTGCCGCTGTCCTCTCTGACTCGGTGACAGTAATCGTGTGCGTTGTTGTTGTTTTGGCCCTTGAAGGGCGGTCTTCGATCTGTTTGCTGCAATGCTCACTTCCCCGGGTATTGCTTTGCTCTCTCTTTTTTGTCCTATGGGGATTGCGGGGGGAGGAAGGTTTATCCAGAGATGGCGGAGCGAGAGTTGGTGACCATCGCTCTTGGCAATTACTCTACACTTGTTGCCGCGCAGTGGGCAAACGGTACCTCTCGCTACGACACCTTGCAGCGCACATTATACACCGATCGCAGCAGTGGTGCTGTGCGCGGAGGGACGGGGGAGATGCAGCAGTCCACGGGAGCGACAAGACGAGTCCCCCGGCTTGTTTTGTTAGATGCTCCTCATGCGACAAAACTGAAAACTCTTCCGAAGCTTCCCCAGTGCCAAGAAGGAAATGAAGAACACGCTTTTGGTGAGACTGGCTTTCCTGTCCTCGAGGAAGAGGAAGAAGACGAAGAAAAAATGCATTCTGGAACTGTCCATCAGGATCCTCACGCCGGCGACATGTCCATGTCACTGAAAGCCATAAAGCAAGAGTTGTTCAGCGAGGAGAACGTGCTGGTGCCATGGTGGCGTTACATCAGCAGTGGGGTAAGTGAAGACAGTCTGCATATTCTTCACCCGTTGCACCGCATGGGTGGCACTGATGATGACCTCTCTCTTCTTCACAGTTTTGGGTTTGGCTTGTCGCAACTTCGTTCCACCACCTCCAGCGATATCACAGGGGTGATGGAGAGCCTTCGGCGGCAGATTGAGGATGCGGATTCCCTGCAGGGCGTGCAGTGTTTTGTCGATGGCGACTCCGTCTTTGGTGGTGCGGCATGTAACGTCATGCAGGAGCTGTGGGAAGATGCGGGAAACAAAATTCCTGCTGTGTTCTTCACTTGCTTTCAGCCTCTCCCAGATGAAGTGGTCGCACTGGAAAGCGAGATTGAGTTTGCTGATAGACGGAAAGATGAATTGTGCTTGAACCGCCTCCTCGCCACCACACACATGTCACGACACGACACTGCAGTGTACGTGCCACTAGAGTTGGATCATTGGAAAACATCATTTGCTGGTGCATTGCCATCGGATAAAGCACCTGCGTGGCTAGATAATGACACCGCCACAGCACAGCTGGTTGCGGCCTTTGCCGATTGCTCTCTCTATGGAACTCGTGACACGGGGGTTATGAGTACCAGCGGCAGTTGTCCTGCCTTTTACATGCGGGATTGGCACGCAGCGGTGCGGCCCATTCGAAGCATGCGTGTTGCGGCTGCCCTCGCGGCGTTTCCGTTGCATGTGCATGACGAGAGTTTACATCAAAAGGATTTCTGGAAATTCTTGCAGCGCTACCCACTTTTGCCATTGTGTTCAATGGGGGGTGGTTCTTTTGCCTCCTTGACGCACGCGACAAGCGTAGATCCCCAAAGTGAGGCTGGACATGTTTTGGGTCACGCAGTAACATTTCGTGGTGCTGGTAAACTACAGGATCTAACGTACCCTCGTCAAGAAGCTCTGCTGCGCTATGCCCTTCCGCTGCGAACAGGGAACTATCTTCCGCTCGTAAGTGACAATGGGTACCCTATTTCACGCACGTTTCCAGAGAATTTCGTGATCCCGAAGGAGTTACTCTCCTCCCGTGCACTGGAGTGCATGGACGTGGGTACTCATGTTGTGTCGACATATGGCTCCGCCCCCATGCTCTGTCATGTTGTGGCACAGGCACAGAAGGTTTTGCGTCGTCGTCGGCATCTATACGAGAAAACATATGACATTGACGCTGATGAATGGATGGAAGTAATGGAAGAGGCCCTGCAGATCAGAGACGATTATGATCACCGAGACGTCGACGATGGTGATAATGAGACTAATGATTACGATAATGTGTAGTTTTGTTTTCTATACTTATTGGGCAAACAAGCTTGTTGGTTGGATAAAGCAAAAAAAAAAAAAAGATAAAGCGAAGTGGAAGGAGAGGAGGCTCAGCGGTATTGAAATCCTTTCTAGTTTTTGGTCTGGTGTCGTTCCTGTCACTGTATCCATGCATTTTTGTGGTCTCTTTCATGCTACCCACCCCCCTCCTTGCATTTTGGGTGTAGGGCATTTAGTCCCCACCTCCGTACCGAAGATGACAGATCGCGAAAATGATGAAATACTGAAACATCTCTATGATGCCCAACGGCTGCGGAATGAGCTCATTTCTCAGGGATCGGTTCACTTGACTGCACCGCCAGTGTGCCACCTCGACGAGAATGCCGGGCATGTATGGCAGACGACGACTGCACCTGATACAGTGGTGCGCAGCGCAGCAGCCGACGAATGTATTACGCTCTGTGTGAGTCCTTTTCAAGGCCGGCGTTCGACAATTCTCTTTCTACCCCTTGACCGCCCATGGGACGGTGACCCATGTAGCAAGGAGAAGCGTGCGTACGTTTCTCCTTCACCACTACCGTTTGCAGTTCCCGTTTCTTCAGCTGCGCGGCGGATGGTTGAGCGTCGTGGCCCGTATGCCACACTAAGTTTTGTGATGCCCACCGCTGCTGTGCGCTTTTCAGGCGTCATGTGTACGCTGGAGCGGGCCGGTTTTACAGAGGAAACCAGTCTCCTGTCAACATCATGGTCGCTGAAGTGGTGCAAGCGCCCAGTTCGAAGTGACTTTCTTCGACTGAAACATTATCAGCATATAAATCATTTCCCTGGTACGTGGCGTATTGGCAAGAAAGATGAATTACATAAGCATCTCATGGCTGCACGGGAGCGGTGGATTGAGTGGGAGCATCACCAACACATAAACAATAACAGCAGACCACCTCCTGAAGATAATATTGGTGACCAGGGTTTTGGTGATTTTTTCCCTGAGGGTTGGGTGCTTCCGGATGAATATGAGGCGTTGTATCGTTTGTTGCGCTCAGATGAAGAGCGTGGCAATATGTTTATCACCAAGCCGGCGACGGGTGCATGCGGACGAGGGATTCATCTCTTGACGGCAAGTAAAAAACTGCAGCTAACAGACATCTGGAATCAGGATGTCGCGTGCAATATCAACCGTGGAAATGATACTAGTAACATGAACAGCAATGAAAGCGTCAGCCCCCCGTCCCGTCGTGTCCTCGTACAGCGCTATGTGCCAGACCCGTTGCTTATTGAAGGATATAAATTTGATCTGCGGCTTTACGTCGTCGTGACATCGTACGCTCCACTCCGCGCATACCTTTATGATGAGGGCCTAGTGCGATTCGCAACTTCACCATACCCTTCTATATGGGAGAAATTGGCAGGCACTACTGTTGCATGCGATACAGAACTCACAGCGCACCTGACAAATTTTACCATTAACAAAAAGTCAGAGGATTTTGTACCCCCTGGTACTTTACCAAGCAAAACGCATGGTGAAGTGCCAAATGCATCAAAGTGGACACTCTCCGCGCTACAAAAGTATTTCCATAGTTGTGGATTTGATTGGGGTGGAACAATGATGTTGATAGATGATATGCTCCTTAAAATACTGCTATCCGTGATGCCACATGTGGTAGAAGAGCTGAACAATATTGACACCAATGGTGATGGTATCGGCCATGGTTGTTTTGAAGTGTACGGTGTGGATGTTCTGTTGCGCCAACCACATTTGCCAAGTGAATCTATCCCGACTCCCGTCATTATGGAGGTGAACATCATGCCGTCTCTGAGCACTCACTACTCGCTTCTGGATCAATGTGTCAAGGGAAACTTTATCGCAGATATGTTGACACTTGTTGGTATTACTGCCGCCGTGGCTTCGAAGCGACATGGGAAGCACGCTGTCCCAACGTTAAAGCCTCTGCATAGTGATGCGTCTCCTATTACCTACGAGCACGCGTTTCTTGACGCGTTAACGGACGCAAACGAGTTAGAGGCTTGTTTAACAGCAGAAGAAGAGTTTGTGCGGCGCACACATTTTCGGCGTTTCTGCCCTACACCGCAGTCATATGGGAGATACCACGCGCTCTTCAGAAGTGGAGAAGCAACGACGATGTCTAGTGGCGCACCGAGGCGCTCACTGAATCAAGTGCTGAGCGCGTGGGAGCAAGCGAAGCTTGATAACCCGCCACCGTGGGCATGAATACCATTATTGATGGTTACTCCCATACTTCTGTATGTCTTGTTAGAGTTCATTTAGCCTTTGCATTTGCATTGGGTCACATATTTTTTTTTTTTTTAGCTTCAACAGATGAACTTCCCTTAGTTATCTCTCTTTTGTTTGTTTGTTTTTAGTTTCTATCTTGCATTGTTCTTTTTTTTTTCTCTCTCTCTCCCTTATTGTTCTTCTTGGTTTTTCTTTAGCTTTTGTTGCCTCCTCTGCTGTTATTATTACTATTATATCAATTTAAGTAAAGCAACTGGTGGGCGCAGACGTGTCGTCCTCTACAACTGTCATGCCTTCTCCATTAGCTGTGTGTTCCCTTCTCGTTGATACGGATGTGTTCACCAACTGCATTTTTATGAACCCGAAGGACGCGCAGCAGCGTGTTCCGCCCTCCAAAATTGTGCTCATCAATGGGTACCCATTTACTGTTGTGGCCACTCCTGCCATTCAAGAGGGGCATGTGGGAATGAACAGCATTCAACGGCGCTTCCTTAATTTCTCTGTGACCATGGGTAGTCTGGTATCTCCCTCTAATCCACCGGCGTGCATTCCGGTCATTTCGAAGATGTCTGTGATGGTGGAGTATTCCTCGCCAAGCAAGAAGGGCGGCACGCTAGACTATAAAAATTTCACCACTCACTTCCTCACACAGTTTGGAGGTCAGTGCTTCCGTAAGTCACAAAGGCTGGCAGTCATGAACTCAGGGATGCTCCTGTGCGCAACTGTGACGGAGCTGAGTCTTGATGCGGATGGGGAAATTGGGTCTCTTTCTAGCACCACGAAAATCCGCGTAGTTGTACATGAGAGGAGCGAAATCAACCTTGTGAATGTGTCCGATGATCAGCTGGATAGTCAGCAGGAACAGCTGATGCGCAACTTTAATCTTGAGAATCTTGGCATTGGTGGCCTGCGAAACGAGTTTGCTCAAGTGTTTAGACGCGCCTTTGCGAGCCGCCTCTTTCCGCTTTCCCATCTTAAGAAGCTTGGGATAAAACATGTTAAGGGTGTTCTGCTGCACGGGCCACCTGGCACTGGAAAAACACTCATTGCACGTAAGATTGGTGAGATTCTCAACTGTCATGCACCCAAGATTGTCAATGGACCCGAAGTGTTCGACAAGTACGTTGGCGGGACGGAGGAAAACATCCGGAAACTCTTTCTAGATGCTGAAATGGAGGCAACTCAGAAAGGCGACCTATCACGACTGCATCTTATAATATTCGATGAGTTCGATGCAATTTGTAAGCAGCGCGGGGCCGTGCAAAGCTCCACTGGGGTGAATGACAACGTTGTGAATCAGCTGCTTTCCAAGATCGATGGTGTCAACTCTCTCAACAACGTCCTCCTCATAGGTATGACAAATCGGATCGATCTCATTGACGATGCGATCCTGCGCCCTGGTCGCTTCGAAGTGCATGTCGAGATCGGATTACCGAGCGAAGATGGCCGTGAGGAGATCTTCCGCATTCACACGCGTGGTATGAGTGAAAACGGAGCCCTTGGAAAAGATGTTGACTTCCACGAACTTGCAGAGCTGACAAAGAATTACTCTGGTGCCGAAATTGAGGGTGTTGTGCGGTCTGCCACCTCCAACGCGTTCAACAAACACATTGATATTAATCTTCTGAGTGAGATTAAGGTGGTAGATGACTTTTCTGTGGGTCGCGATGACTTTTTTGCCGCTATTGAGGAGGTAAAACCAGCATTTGGTCAGGCCAGGGAGGAATGCAGCAACCTCAAGCGCGGAGGCATTATTCATTATGGTGAGCCATGGAGTGTTGTGGTGGACCGCTGTAATCGTTACGTACAGCAGCTCAATGGTGAGGGCAAACGTATCAACTCGCTTGCGGTGCTCGTTGAAGGAGTTTCGGGGTGTGGCAAGTCAGCAGTGGCAGCGTACTTGGCAGAGAAGGCGAACTTCCCATATGTGAGGGTCATCTCTAGTGAAGATATGGTTGGCTATGGCGAGTTGCAGAAGGTGAACATTATCCGAAAAGCGTTTGAAGATGCATACAAGTCACCTGCAAGCATCATTATCCTTGACGACCTGGAGCGCATTATAGAGTTCTCACAACTTGGTGGCCGCTACAGCAATGCAATCCTCCAGGCACTCCTCGTACTTATCAAGCGTCAACCATTGGAGGGAAGAAAGCTGCTGGTGGTTGGCACAACCGCACTGTATGATGTGTTGGACAGCCTTGAAATGGTCTCATGCTTTTCTGTGAAGTTGCAGCTACCTTCCGTTCCACTACAGGCGTTGAGGCACATTTCTCAAGAACTTGGGATCCATTTTGCAAGCGAGGCGGATGCGCAGAAATGCACCGATCTTTTTCCTGCGATAATGCCCATAAAGCAGTTTCTGGTTGTGCTGGAGATGGCCGCGGAGAAGGGAGCGTTTGACAAACCAGTTATTACATCTTCTTCTTTTGCTCAGGCTCTCGAATCCGTCGGCATCCATTGTAACTGAACTGATGTGTTTTGCAGTTCTGGTTAGTAAACAAAATAAACTCTCTCTCTCTTATATATATATATATATACATATATAATCGACGGTATCGCTCTTCACTCATATCGTTTAGAAATATGCTGAATTTTTCCATGGGGAATGTTGTTTCCTTTTTGTTGTTGTTTATGAGAGCTTGCGACAGGAATAGTCGAAACCCACCGCCAACAGCACGAAAATAAAGATGTTTTTTGGTCTTCTATAATCGTTATTTATCTTTGATACGCAGAGGTAGAGCCTCGTACATTTTCTTCGTGAAAACCCCCACCCCAGTCGGTCACCTCCCTTCACTGACCGTCTCATGCGGGAGGCGGGTGGTGAGATGCTGTCTGCACTCCCTCCGCCCCCCCCCCCCCCCATTTATGAGTAAAGCCCTCATATCGGTTCCAAGAGATTGGAATCTGTTAAATTTCTCGAAACCTTGTTTCGTTACTCCTTCCCCATCTACCCATGTTTACCTCAAACACTGCTTTTGTAATACATTACTACTTCTTTTGCTTTGGGGCTCTGGCCAGAAGGAAAGAAGTGTGTGTGTGTGTGTGTGTGTGTGTGTGTGTTGGGGGGAGGGGGGTCCTATACCGTATGGCCTCTACATTGTCGAACAGCGCAGCCACCCTAACGTATCGAGTTGCTCCGCATCCGCTTGGGTATCAGAAACTCTTCTCCACACTCATTGTCAACAATGCTGCAGTGAATGGAAATAAACCGGCTTCAAGGAAGAGATGGTGGGGCTCCATATGGGGTACACCGGAAGAGGAACGTGCAAAAAAAATATACACTGCCTTTACACTGTGTTTTGCGCGGCAGCTGGAAGTTATGCAAATCCATGTCGTGATGAGTGTTTCTTGTGCCCTTCTTTCTTATGGGCAGCCGCGGTGGGGCGTATTATGGGTGACCTCAGTGGGCCTGTACTTCCGCACCTCATCTGATGCTGCCGCCATTACAGGATCCATTGATAATAGCAGCAGCACGAATTCCCCCACGGGCCAGGTCATCTCTACTAGCTGTTCCTCCTGTGAAGGAAAGAAAACCCACACAAAGGCGATAGATGTAGAGGAGTTGTGGGAGGACGAGGCGTCTTCTCTTAGGGAAGCGTTGCAGTTCAAGGATATTGTGGCGCTGCTACCCTCTATAGCATTGCCTACGGCGAAGGGCGGATCACCATATGTGAGTGGCATACCAAGCCCTATTGTTGTACCCAACGCGCTGCAGGTCTTCACAGTGTCTCCACAACAAATTTATCAATTTGTGTACATGCATAAGGTGACAGTAGTTCCACCCTCAAAGTCTCTTCCTGCAGATGGCAAAACACCGGTGCCGCTGTTGCAGCATGAGTATGACGCAATTCAAGCCTTACCAGATGGACTTGATGCGGTGATATTTTCCGCTCTGACAGAGCGGGTGTGGGAGGCGCGATTGGCATCTCTGCAGCTGCCTCTTCTTCGGCATGGCGTGGAGTATGCCGCAACACAATAAGTTGCAACATGGAGTAAAAAAAAAAATCGGATTTTTTTTTGTTGTTGTTCCTCGCTCTTCAGTTTTGAAAAAAAAAAGGATTATTTAAAGGAAGAAAAAGAGTGCAAGAAAAATATATATATTCCTCTATTTTGTTTCATGCGTCATATTGCACAAGTCTCTGTTGTCTCGTTGCTTTTGGATGTCTGTTACAGAAGAATGATATTTCTTCTGCAAGAACACATTTCGTTCCATTGTTACTTTTGTATGAAACCCTTATTCTGTTTCTTGTTTTTTCTTCTGCTTTGCAAGTATGCGATAGACGAAACGGTCGGAGAGAAAGGCGCCATCTGCACCATTCCTTCATGTGTAAATCCTGCATGGAGAGCGGTATACACGTGGGGTGTGGCTGCGGTCGTGGATGCGGAGTGCGTTTTCGTCCCTTCTTCTTCTTTCCAAGTGACTCCCTCTCATACGTGTCGGTACATGGGCTCTGAGGTTTTATCCCCCCCCCCTGCTGCTGCTGCTGCTGCTGCTGCTTGTTTCTTTGATGTTCACTTTGTAGGAAGGAACGGCTAGACTGTTCATTTCTTTTTTACTGTCGATTGTGAATTCCCGTCGGTTTTTTTTTTCCCCATGAATACAACCTGGAGTGATAACTACTTCTTCTTCACTCCCACTCGCTCACTGTGTGAGCTTTGCTAGCATGTTTGCTTGCCTGTTTTTCCACCTGGTGTTGCTATTAGGCCACGTGTCGTAGTTTGTGCTCTCGACGCACTTTAATCCTTTTCATTCTGTATCTGACTACAAATTGGAGTGGCTGATGCGCCTGGCAGCGCGCCCCGGCGTAGTTGCGCGGAAGCTGGGCAGCTCTGCTCGCTTTGTCTCTTCTGTCGGAGACCAGCGACGTGATTTTTTTTCGGTTCTGCGACACGGCCCCAAAAGCCGTGCAGAGTTTATGGGCTTCTGCCTCGGATGCGTCATGTTCCCACTATCTGCGTCGTTGCTAGTCTGGTACGACGAAGGCAAGGAGAAGCCCTTATTGCCAGAACGACAAGAAGTTGTTCCTGAGTTTCACTCTACAAAATCTGTTGTAATGGCGCCAAAGGTGCAGCTGGGCGGGCCTTTTCGTCTACGTGAGAGTCGAACTGGGGCTTACATCACTGACAAGGAGTTGTTCCAAAATCATTGGACTCTGTTGTACTTTGGTTTCTCCAAATGCGCAGAGGTGTGTCCCACAACTCTACGCTTCATAGCGAACGTCATGAAGACATGCGATACAACGATGACGGGTGATGCAGCGGAGGAGGTTTCAAAACTGCAGTCTGTATTTCTAAGTGTTGACTCGTTCCGTGACACACCCGAGGTGTTAGAGGCGTTCGTCTCTAAGTATGATCCGCGCGTACGAGGCCTGTGTGGAACTCCGAAAGAAGTGGAGGAGGCCGCTCGTGTGTGGCGTGTGTATTACTCCACCATTCATGAAACCGATGAGGAGCGGGAACAACGTGTGGCGAAAGGCATTCCCGACATTGTGCTTGACGACACATACCAGTTCGACCACAGTAGCGCCATCTACCTCGTGGGACCTGATGGCAAAATGAAGGATTTCTTCTTCAGGGAGATGGGCCTTGATGACATCGTGGGCAGGCTTGGGGTGCACTTTGCTGACGTATATGGCTTCAAGGACACAAGGTGAACAGGCTCTTCTTGTCACGAATGTTCTCACTTTCTTCCCCCCTTCCCCATATATATATATATATATATACATATATATGTATATATAATATTACATATCTGTGTTTCGCATTTCACATGCTGCGCTCTTTTCTCCTTTTTCCACCTTTTCTTTTTCATCTGCGTCTCCTTTTTCTTCTTTTGCACCAAACAGCCTTAGTTCATAGAGGGGGAGGGGGGTGAGGAAGAAGAGCAGTTGGGCGTGAGCGTGAGCGCAGAATACTGCAATTCCCCTTGTCTGCCGTGTTGGTCTATTGTGCGTGTGCGTGTGCGTGTGCGTGTGTGTGGGCTCGGAGTGAGAACCTTAACAACTAGCTAGAACAACAGTGGTGTGTGGTCTTCTTGTGCATCCCGCGAGCCCCAGCAACTGTAGGTGAAAAAAACCACACTGATACACACGCACACGCACACGCACAGTGTGTATTGTCTTACCATACGCTCTTGTTGATTGGTTTGTTCTTGTCACTTTCGGTGTGGTGAGAAGCTCAGAGGCTACGATAACGACAACAACAACAAAGTATATATAAAAAGTGGTGAACGGCTTTGTTGTTGTTGTCGTTACCTTGCTTATTTCTCTCGGTCCGTGTGTGTGTGTGTGTGTGTGTGCTCCTAACTCCAAAAAAAAGTATATATAAAGATATATATATATATATATATATATATAACGACAGCACACACACAGTATTTGTAATGATGAAGCCGACGCTATCCTGGCGACGGCGGCTTATTCTCGGAATGAGCATTGAAGATGCACGGAGCAAGTTTGATACCCCTGAGTCTCGTGCAGCGCTGCGCCTCGCACATGAGCGAAACAATCAGGGGGTCTACCACGAACTCATCTTGGCACAGCGTCAACGTAACCGCCTGCCCGCTGAACGCAGGTGTCACATTGTGCGCCATACAAAGCCGAGCATAAAGGGGTTCCAGGCGTACATTAATTCATGTCCAGACGACTATGTAGTGCGGGAGATTTGGCATGAAGAGGACGGAGAGAAGGATGCGATTGAAAGTGAAGGTGCTGCTGATAATCTTGAAGCACCTGCTACAGTGCTCACCCTAACCGCTAACAGCACAGACAGCAGTGAAAGTGGGACTGAAACTATGGCTTTGGGCGCCAAGCGTAGGGCAAAGTGTTTAACAGGGCAATCGGATGGCATCCCAAAGAGGGAGAGGGTGCAGCAAGACTTAAACGAAGGAGCAGCTGTGATTGTGGGAAATGCCAACGAGACCTCACTCTTGAAGTTTGGAACGAAGCCTGTGCACTCAGCACCGTGTCACGTTGGACGACAAGTTGTTGAGGAAACTGATGTGTACATGCAGCACCGCTCGACTGTGCTTGCCGAACTCGCACGGGTGGCTGAGGCCATTTTTAATGACGCACTGCGGCAGCTCGTACACCGAAGGGAAAGTAGTACGTTTCCCACCACCCGCCAGAGCTCCATTCTGGATCGACTTATCGATAACGTGAAGGACGCAAAGAAAAAAGGTTATACTAGTCTCTCGTCGTCGTCTCACATGCTGGAGCCTCTGTGGTTCTCGATGAATCTTTGCGGGAAGAAGGATAAGCGGCTTCTTGAAGCCCTTCGAAGTCCACTTCTTTGTTTTCCAGCAGAGGAAAATGAGGTTTCGCTTTCCTTGTGGGTTGCCGGTAGTCTATTAGAGAGAAATGATTTTGGCGCGGAATTCCCGTACTACATTGCAAAGCACGTCCTGCCGGAATCGGGGGATGACGGAGCACCATCACCGAACCGCCTTCCGAAAGCAAACATAGAGGTATATTTTTCGCCGGAGATTTACAAACTGCAGTATACGATTGGTCTTGATGGTGTACTTGCACTTCGACGCTTTATTGGTCGTGCAATAAAACGTCAGCATGATCCATTACCTACAACATCCTCTATTCTGCTTAGTATGTGGCAAAACCAACAGGAAGCAAGTGGCCTCTTCACTGGTGAGGTAACTCGCATTCCATGGTTGCATGTCATCAAAGCAAAGGTCTCTGCCATTACAAAAACGGTGTTAGATGTGACGTGCGAAGATGCGCCAGGGGTTCCAGCAATGCGAGAGGCTGTTGATCTTGTCTGGCGCACCTGGGGTCATCTGGTGAAGTACCTTCACGTGCACGGTGATCTGGACTATATGCACATCTCGGTACACCCCCAGCTAGACATAGAAGACATAAAGAAGCTGAGACGTAATTTAACTGGTGATGTGCTTGCAAGTGATGCGGTGGCAGTGGTTGGAAACTCTCAGCGGACGCAGCAAGGTGATGTGTCTATTCGAAGTATGAAGGATGCTGTGGATGAATTAATGGGAGGTGACAACAACTGCCTCTGGAAAGGTTTCAAACCACACGGCTCACACGCAAGGGTTGTTATGTTGCCGGTAGATTTTGTGGTGGTGGAGTGCTTACTTGAGAAAAAGGGTCTCCCACATCGATTAGTGGTGGAGGACATGGTGGAAAGCCTTACAGAAATGCAACACCAAGCAATGGAGATGCATCGATTGTCAATTATTGATGAGCGGCTTTCAGTGGATGGAAATGGGGGAAATGGTAGTGGTACTGGCGCTCTGAGACCAGTACTTTATGCCCCCAAAATTACCGTCTCGCATGCTGGTGTCATCGATGCGGCGGCCCATGGGTTTCAACGCATTCGCATTCGTGGCAGTTGCATTGCCCATGTAGAGGCTCTTTCACGCGCATTGAGCACAGGCGAGCATTTTGTGGATCGCCGGGAGCGGGTTCTGCCATCGGATGTAGGTGTTCATCACAACTTAGTGATGTCTCCACCGAATCGATCCTTCACCACCACACACCACGATAGAAGCTCTCACGCCACAAGGCGCCACCTTTTGGGTCACCGTGTGCCGTCAAGCTATGTGCTGCAGCGCACACCGAGTGGTCGCTTTCGTACGCACCAGGCTCTTCGTCCTCTTCAGGAGATGGTTGCAGATAAAGAGGAGCGAGACTTTTGGGGCGAGCACTTTTACAGACTCTCTGACATCCGTCTAATATTCCATGATCGTGTAAGTATGATGGACATTAACAACACGAACGAGTGGTCTTCTACACTAAAAGAGCAGATCTTGTTTGCTGTCCAACGGCGCAACAAACCAAAGTATAAACAGGAAGAAACACTAGAAACGGCTAAGACATGGGCAATAACCAACGAAACCGATGAAGCGGACGAAACGAATCCACGTATCAAAAAGACAGGGAGAAAAAAAGTGAAACAAAAGCGTGTAGAAACCCTTGTACTGGAGGACGTTATCGCTACTATGAGTCAAGAGAAGATATTCGAGTATCTTTGTGTTGACATGGAGGTAAGGAGTGCCTCACATGACCTCCGTGTTGGAGACAATGATGGTTACGCCTACTGTGTAAAGCTGCGCCGCATTCCTCAGAGCCATCTTCCGATTTTGAAACCAGCTATGCGCTCGCTGGAAAAAAACGGTTTTATTAACTACTTTGGTCCGCAGAGATTCGCAACTTATACAAGGCATAATATGCATCCGGGGCTTCATTTGCTTAAGGGTGAATTTCGTGCTGCAGCTACTATTATTGTCCAGCAATTTTTTATGGACGCTGATCTTGCCGCGGAAAAGCGGCGCACTGGTGCAGCCATTTCGAAGATGTACCATTCCAAGGGGATGGGATTTCGTCTCAGGGATCTTGAAAACTCTCACAGTAGTAGGCGTTCCATCGCGGAGCATGGAACAGCGCTGCAGTCGGTGCTTGATAGTGCTCTCCAGGCAACTTCGTTTCTTGAGGAAGATAATGGGGAATCACCTATAGAGGACACAAAAGCCTTATCACTCGACCCTTGTGCAGAGGCGTTTCTGCGTGTGGTCGGACCGAAGGTGTGTTCAATGCTAGTACATGAATTCCTTGCGTTTGTCTGGAATGATATTGTCAACCAACGTCTGCAGCGCTATGGTACCTTTTCAATTCTTCCAGGTGATCTTGTGCGGACCAATCCGTTGGCCTCTCCACACTCCGTTGACTATGCGCGTGTTGTGTATGCGTCCAAGAAGGACATCGAGAAGGGAAAATATACATTCTTGGATGTGGTACTGCCCGTTCCTGGTGTGGGAGTACAACTGCCTGAAAACCACACGACTGACCTGTACATTGTAACACTGAAGCGGATGGGGATTCTCTTCAACCCTGAGACGAGGCAGTGGGACATATTTAGACCGCAGCGTTGCTTCACCAGTGGAGAGCTAGGTGAGCAGAAGACTAGTTCAGCGTCACTATATAAGCAGTTCTCATCATCATCATCATTTGCTCTAATGGAGGAGGAGCTTGGCACCACCGCCAATAATGTAGAGGTTATCAATGACTGTGGCATTGATCATGTGGATGGCGTTTCACAAGTTGTACATACACCTGCTTTGCGGGACATGAGTCATCTGCGGAGCGATCTTCGCAGGGGAGATGCACCTGGAAACCCTCTGGGTGTAAACATAACTGGTTTCTATCGTCACATGCTGATCAATCCAGCACTAAAATTGAAGTGGCGAGTGCAAGTGGGTCATCAGAGTGACCCGCACCAACGATGGGCGCTTGGAATGCGACAAGCCTTTATATCAGGGGGTAGAAACGCTTCAGTGGATACTGTTGATGGTGTGAATACTGGTGAAAATCAAGGTCAGGTGTCACTAGTGCTCGGGCAAGGCCTGCCGGGTCGAGGGCGGGGAAGCATGCAACGACATCATGTTGCACCTCCTGTACCGTATTGGCTTCCTCAAAAGAGCGAGTCGTGTCTTGAATTATCGTTCGAGCTCCCATCTAGCGTGTACCCAAGTATGCTGCTGCGGGAGATCACAAAGAGCGATGTTAATAGTTCAGAAGTAATAGATCTCGATAGGTCGCTTCTTGATACACGTGCGAAATCATGGCACGATCTCACACCGGACCAACAGGCAACATACAGACGACACATGGCGAAGAAACGACAGAAACTGTTCACTTCATCTCCGCGTGCTATTAATGTGGCATTGCTACATCAGCACATCTTTCGAAGCGGTGGGATGCGTCGGAGTCTTTTACCATCTATGCGCAGTTATGATAACGTCTCTAAATAGAAAAAAAAAAGAAAGCGAGGAGGAGGAGGGGGGGGGGGTGAAGAGAGTGCTGTCATCTTCATTTACTCCTTTTAAAGGGTTTTTTTTCTCGCGGTGATGGTGGTAGTGGTTTATAGAGAAGAAATGCTGAAGGAGGGATGATGGAAACGCGACGGAAGCTGCTTCAATATGGAGGAAAAAAAATAAAGAAAAAATATGAGCTGTTTTTTCTTTTGTTGGTTTTGTAGTTGTAGTGGTGGCTTTTTCGGTTATTTTCTTTTCGTCGATGGAGATTGGTAGCTCAGTCTACCTTCTCCACTTTTCTTCTGCTCGTTCTTCAGCATGTGCGTCGTTCCGTACACGTCTTCTTTCCATTTTGTGTCTGTCTCCTTCGAAGGGGCACAGGGGGGGGAGGGGGGAGAAGGGCGGATTGAAAGTGGTAGAGCGCGAAGTAAAACCATCGCACAGCACTAAATAGGGCGTTTTTTGTTGTTGCTGTTTGTTTGACGAGGGCAAAGAGCCGTGATGCAACGCGATGTGTATGCCTCGCTCATCAAGAAAAGGCATAAGCAGATGGTTCCCCTGCTGATACACCAGGTGTCCGGTGAAATCACCCGCGAGAATATTTTTGATGAGGTCTTTCTCGGCTATAAGCTGCGGCGCATTGTGCTCATGACACACATGGCAGGTACGCCAGCCTCACAGCCACGTCTTCCGCGCGACGTCATTGTGTCTGATTTTGAGAAACTCAAGTCAATTCATCAGCCGCATTTCCACTACAAACTTCTTCCGCTGCTGTGCACCGACTTCGAGGCGTTCGCAGCGATGCAGGGCATTTGTGCAAGTGCGAATTCCCCCTTCACAATTGAGGACCGTAAAGACCCGCAGGGCCTAACACACCGGCTTGCCAATGGCTGCGCCGAGCGGCAGGCTGTGTGTGATTTCTTCGAGGCACACATATCAGCACAAGAACGTGTTGTCCCTGTTTTTTCTCGGAAGTTGCCAATCACCGGTGTAACGTTTGACGGGCTTATTCTTTCGCGCAACGCAACCGCCACATGCGGCAGGATTGCTGCGTTGCTGACAATGCATGAAGCAATAACAGAGAAGAATATTCTGGAGAGGGCGCTCATGAGGGATTTTTTCGCCCATCCTTTGTACACTAAATTAGGCGGCAACACGGACATCGCACAAACCTTGCGCTTGGTGCAGCATCACTTACACTTTATGGGGGTAAAGCGGCCCGTGGGCAGTGACGGGAAGAGTCGTCATAGCTTGCTTCAGGCTGCAGAAGCGAAAAAGTTGTTTGTATTTGAGAAGATCGGTGACGAGTACCATTTTGCGCATCTGTAGTGCAGAAAGGTGTGACAGGCACGAAACGGGTACTAAAAAAGGAAGGAGGTTTTTGTGTGTTGGTGTGTGTGTGTATGTTGTGATTGAACTTACAGAGTGCAGAACCTTTCCTCGTGGCGGCAAAAGGCATATACACCGAGGCAAAAAAAAAGGGGGTAATTTCTCCATTGTTCTATATGCATATGTGTTGGCATGTTTTTCTCTCTTTCTCTCTCTCTCTCTCCATATATATGTATATATATATATATATATATATATATCCTCTCCCTTTCAGTTTTTCTTCCTTTGTTTCCTATCCCTCAACCCTTTGCTGTTATTGATTCTCCGTTTTTGCATCATTGTCATTGCGCTGCTGGTGTCAAGCTACAAGCGGGCGAGACGAGGTGGGTGGGGTGGAAGGCAGTCTCTATATATCAACTCTGCCTCAAGGAGGGGAAAATAAAGGGAGAAAGTGGGCGTACTGGAGGCCAGGGATTCCGTGAGACAATAAAAGTCAAGTGGAAGAGAATATTATTTTCCGTGTATTGAAGCCCGTCTTCCGTGTATGGCTACCAACTGGGACGACTGTCTGGAGGACTGCGACTCGTGGCTCCATGCGCCACTTCAGCAAAGTCTGCACTATGAGAGCCCGCTACCAGTGCAGAAAGAAGTTGTACCAATGGTGCGGCGCGCCCTTCTCAGTGGATTGCCGATGGACGTTTGCCTGACAGCTCCGACTGGAAGTGGCAAAACCCTGTGCTACCTACTGCCCATGCTGCACCTTGTGGCAGACTGCAAACGGGGTGTTGACCACACACGTTTACGAGCGCTGGTGTTGGTTCCAACCAAAGCTCTCGGAGTCCAGGTGTTGCGGGAGTTGCACCGGCTCACCCAAGGGACATCCATTTCTACCGTCTCTTTATGTAGTGATGTGAGCGTAAAAGAGGAGGCTGAAGCCCTCGTACGTACTGCCAGTATCATGCAGTCATCAACCCCGGGGAAAGTCACAGATACTAGTTTAAATGGAAATGACAGTTGTTCATGTGATCGTAGCGATGGAAATTTTGCTCCCCTGAGCCCACTCATGCAGCTGTGTTACTACTCTCGCGCGGACATTGTCATCTCTACGCCACAACGACTGCTGCGGCACCTCGATGGAACACCTGGACTATCTCTTGCCGATCTGCGCTTTCTAGTCATCGATGAGGCAGATCAAGTCCTTGCTGGAAATTTTGTCAATTTCGTTTCTAAAGTGGTGGAACGATTCGAGGAGGAACAAACGACGCGACTTGGAGATGATGCCGCGACGCGACGCCTCACGAAACTGACGTTCGGTCTGCACAAGATGCTATGCTCCGCCACTCTCTCATCACAGATGGCCCGTATATCAGAGGTGCGTCTACGAAACTGCCGTCATTTCTCTCTGGACAGTTATGGCAACGACATTCGTCGTGAAGACGAGGGTGAGCCACTGTTGCTGCAGCCGCCTCTAAGCAAAGCAAAGGCGATAAGAAAGATGTGCGGCAGCAACGATAGTGCAGGTAACGATGCAACCGCGGAGGTTGCGTTACCAGTTTCGCGTGAGCAACTCGTTCGAACCTCGTTTGCGCTTCCTCCACGACTGCAGGAGCATGTAATATTCGTGGAGGATTGGTACCGACACGCAGCTCTTCTTAAACTCATTCGTGCAATCATTATCAAGCAGGAATCGAGCAAAAAATCACCATTACGGGGGGGCGAAAGCGAGGTGCAAGGAGGAGAGGGTTGGCAAGAGCAGAAGCGTCAGCCAGAGCATCAAGACGGGTTCTCACAGACGTACGTCTCAAGAGCGGATGACTATCCATCATGTGAGGATGATGCGGGTAAGCGCATACTCGTCTTCTGCCGCTCGGCGGACGAGGCGCGTGTGATGGGTCATTTTCTTCTTTCCGCAGGGGTGCAGGCTACGGAGTTTACGACCCTCGCAACCGAGAGTGAGCGAAGACGGACGCTGCTCAAGTCATCCTCTGACTCGTGTGTTGTCGCGTCCGATGCTTTGATGCGTGGCATAGATGTGCCAAATGTCGGACATGTCATCATGTACAGCCCGCCTGAGACGCTCTCACAGTACGTACACCGTGCAGGTCGAACTGCACGGGCGATGCGGGCAGGGCACCTGCACCTGTTGCTGCAGAAAAACGGTCCAAGTGGGACGCAGTCCGATGGAGAGGTGGCGGTCTTCAAAGCACTTAGTTCTGCCATCTCGCGAACTCTACCGGTGCGATATGAGCGCCACTTCTTCATGATTGATGTTTTACCTGGTGACGCTGTTAGCTCAACGAATATTAACTGCAGCGAAGGCAGACACGAAAGTATCGAAGAGAAGGCGGATGTGGCGACTGACAAAACCCGCGCATTGATTGACGAAGCGGATGCCTTCCTTAAAGAGACGCAAGCACGACTTATGATCAGTTGGACATCGGCACTACATAGCGCCAAGAGGGGCGCTGTGGTTGGCAACACGATACATGCAGATGCTAAAGACGGTTGTGGAACGATGATGCACAACCCAGCGAATAAGCGGGAACGAAAAGAATGAAGTCCACCATTGCGCTTCGTAGTGGTAATAATAATAATAATAATAATAATAATAATAATAATAATATGCATACGAACTAAGTTTCGCTTTGTATTATTATTATTATTATTATTATTATTTGTCGCGATGATGTGTGACTTTGGTGTTTGATCACACGGCGTTTAAAGGTGCTGGTAAGGATGGATAGTAAAAAGTAATTCAGACACAGGCATTGGGGTGGGGAACAACGAAAATTCAACATCCGGTTTGTGCAACATGGAGCGAAAAAGTACTGCAATTTTTTTAATCCTTTCTTTTTTTTCGTTTCCCACATGCCAACGCACACCCATGCGCATGCAGGCGAGATGATACTTCACAGAGTTTTTTTGTTGCTGTTGTTGTTGTTTAGGTGGGGCGTGGTGGCTGTGATTAGTTCGTATATTCTTCTGCCGTGTCCCTCTGCTGTTTTTTTTTCTTTTTTTTTTTTTGAGGAGGCCCTTGCAGCGCTCGCCTTTTTCTGCTCCTTCAGCTGCTCACGAAAAAGGCGTGGGAATGGGGGGAACAAAAAAAAAGTCATCTGTTCCCATCAAAAAGGAAAGCAAATATAAAATACCTTCCCGCTTTGACTGTCCCCTCTGTGACGCTAAGCACTCCATTGCTGTGCTGCTTGTGCGAAGCTCAGGGTCTGCAACAGTGCATTGCCGCTCATGCCGTGCGGGTGCAGGAAAAGTATACCCTTTTCTCTCCTTGGAGAAACCTGTTGATGTCTTCTTCCGCTTCCGTGAGGAGCTGATGCAGAAGGATCGAGAGTATTTGCGGGAAAACAACATTGAGACGGATACCGTAGTGGAAAGGACGGGGCTAGCGCAGTTGCTCCCCAAGGAGCTGGAAAAAAAAGCGAACCAAGATGTGGATGGTAATATGGCCTCTATGTGTCGTATAGAGTTGGGCGATGACGACGATGACAACAACTCAGCCCATTTCTTTTCACCGACCATTCGTGATAGCTATGATGAAGAGGACGAATTTTCGTTTTAATTCATTCATCTCTTCCTCCTCGTTGCTGGTGATGAGGTAACACATCGGGCTTCGTTACGCAGAAAAAAAAAAAAAACAATAAACAGTGATTGACGTGCAACTTATTCACTCAACTATTTTGTTTGGCAAAGCTACTATCACAAACACAGACGCACACACACACACACACAGAAAAAAAAAAAAGGTAGGATGGCGAATTCATTGCATAAAGTTTTTCCGAGAGGACGTGCCGTTTGTGTTCTTGACGAAAAGCGACGTGACGTTTTCCCCTGATTTGCTTCCTCGCCTA